>JAOEHY010019712.1:28966-47254 GCA_025447955.1 Psilopsiagon aurifrons | reverse complement strand
AGCAGTAGTGGTTTGCGTTATACCTTAGTTACTAAACTGTTCTTATCTCAACCTGTGGGAGTTGCATTCTTTCGATTTTCCTTCCCATCCCTCCAGGAGCTGGGGGGAAGAAAGAGGGAGGAGTGAGTGAGCAAACTGCGTGGCTGAGAGGCTTAATCCAGGACACTTTTGATGAAGTTTTCTGGTAGGGTATGGTTGGAGCTCTGTAGTATTTTACACTAACACACATGAAGAAAATCTCAGTATAATGCCATTGCCTGGAAGGGTGTCTCCTGTAGCTACAGATACAATTTATAATGCCATGTAGTGTAACTAAGTGATCTTGCGGCTTTCCTAAGAATTCATTCCTGGCATATTCATACTCCTTGTTACACAACAGCAGACATTAGTCAAAGCCTAAAACTGTGTTCATGAGGTTTGAATGTGTGATTTGATTTCATGCCTTTAAACTCACCACATTTGATGGAAGTGTTCAGACAGTAAAACAACCTCTGATTCTCTTTCCTAGTAAATAACAGATGCGGGTGAAAGATCCGGCAAGAGCCAACCCCGAGAAACCGAAGAGAAGCAAAAGGCCTAACAGGCCACAGGATGAGGACTCTTCAGATGATATTTCAGGTAAATACACTATGTGATGTTTGGTCTTGAAGTTGAGGGCTAATAACTTACGTGTTGACTGATGCAACCCACAAATCAGTGGTACCATGAGACACTTCTTTTTTGAATTTATAACAGAAATATTCCTAGTTAAGTGTTTGTGACATGATCTGTTGTTACACTGCATGACTGCCCTGAAGGGGCAGCTCTGGAAAATTGGTTGATCTCTGATGACAGCCTCTTCAAAGCAGGAGAATGGTCCTTTCCCTTCTAGGGATGGTCAAGCACATGTGGCAGGAGCCTGGTTGGCTGAATGGGAAGCTTCCAGCTGAGCTCATCGCCAAAAAGGAAAGGCAGAGAAACTGAAAGCAGGTTTGGGCTGCCCTTGCAGGGCCACCAAGTGTGCAGGGATGGGATTAGTTAAGCCAGCCTCTGTTAACAGTTGAATCTGATGAAGGTGAAGAGTCAGGTGGGCTTGTATGGATACTGTGACAGTAAAATGAAGGCTGAGGCAAGTGCAAACATGCTGCTTGAGGGGGCAGGGGACACAGGGACATGGGGCATGGGAAAAGGCTGAGGAACAAAATCCTGCCTTTGTCTTCACATGTGAGCGCTGCACTCAGTGCTCCCTGGTCCCTGAGTCTAGTGACAGACTCTGAGATTTAAGCATTTCCCAGATTAAAAGAAGATTGAAAGCTGTTAAGTGAACTGGTCCATGGGAGCAGATGGGATGCATCTGATGGTGCTGAGGGAGGTGGGTGGTGTCACTGTGAGGTTACTCTCTGTAAGCTTCATAACAACAAATTGAGGAGAGCAGGTGATAACACTGGAAGGTAGGTCTGCCATTCAGAGCAATCTAGACTGGCAGGAGAAATTGGCTGGCAGAAACTTCTTGGAGTTCAACAGAGGCAAGTGGAGAGTTTGGCACCAGGTCCAAAATAACCACATGCAATGACAGGGTGTGAATCAGTGGCTTGAAAGTAGATTTGCAGAAAAGGTTCTGGGGTTCCCATTGCACGTACTGAATAAAAGCAAGCAGTGTGGTTTGTGCCTGCTGTATGCCGGATTAAATTTAGTGGAATGCAGGGTGATCTGTGATTCTTTCTGTCTTCCCATCACTTGTGACACTTCATCTGGAGTACTGTGTCCAGCTGTGGGCTCTCTGTTACAAGAAAGATACTGACTTGTTAGAGTGAGTCCAGCAGTGGTTCACTCCCTCCATGTAGTTAAGGAGACTGAGAACATGATGTGTGAAGAGAGGCTGAAGGAAATGGCTTTGTTGAGCCAAAGGTGTGAAAGTATAGTACCCTTTGAGTGTCTAATAGGCAGTTATAGAAAAGGCACAGCTAGACTTTTCCAAAAGGTGCACAATGAAAGCACTAAATGTAACAGACAAAAGTTAGGGCAAGGAAAATTTGGCTAGGTATGAGAAAATTTATTTTCTTTTCACCCTGAGGATGTTCAGATAGAAAACTGATTTTCTGGTGGATTGGTGAACCCTCTATCCTTGAAGATACTAAACTCACAGCTGAACAAAGCCATCAGCAACCAGATCTAAATTTGTATTTGGTCTTCCTTTAAATGAGGGTTTAAACAAGATGGCCTTCAGAGATTCCATCAGATCTATGTTATTCTGTAATATTACAGTGGAATTTGTGCAAAAAATATGACAGAGAAGGATGGTGGTTGATATGAATGTTCAGAATGGACAGTTGTAATAGAGATGCACAGGTATTGAAAATCTTTACAGATTGAAAAGGAGGTCAACTGCCTGTGTTGTTACATGAAAAAATAGATTTGTGCAGTATTTTACTTCTCACAAAAGAAAAAAAGCCAAACGAAAAAAGGGAAATAAATTTTGTATAGAAGTAATCCTTGTACTTTTGTATGAAGTAGTTCATCTGTTTTTAAGCAGTGGCTTTTATTGACTTGAAAAGGATTTGCATTATCGAAAGACTGAAATAGATTCTTCATAAAATTCAGTATATGGGGAGCAGCTGGATGATTTTTCCCCTTTTAGTTCTTTGCTATTTTTTTCCTAATGCTGAATCCACTGAAGATTCTGCTCTTCTAGTGTACATGTGTTCCCCTTCATAGCTATTATTTTTAGTGGATGAAGGCAAGTATGTGTCGTTTTCTCTAGGCTTAACCTGCCAGCACGTGAGCCAAGCAGTAGATGTGCATCATGTTAAGAGGGCGGTAGCTCAAAGCGTCTGGTCAATATGTGCAGAATGTTTGAAGGAGAGACGGATGAGTGATGGTGAGCCCGTGGCACCTTCAGACATATGGCTGTGTCTCAAATGTGGCTCTCAGGTAAGCGTATGCTGTAAATTTGTGGAGGTGGATCAGCCCTGATTTCCTAAAGAATATGACTGGTGTGGATCCTTGTCTCTTGGGCATCTCAGTACCTTCAGTGAAACAGAGTGACATAAATGCTTTCTTCAGCTTCTTCAGTGGAGTAGAACGTGCCGTTAGGTTCATCTTGTCTTGTTTGCAGCAGTGTTTTTATTTACCTTTGGATCCCACAAATACAAATGAACAAAAAATTATGTAAATATGTATATTGCTGAATCAGCTTATCTTGTGGACACTCAATTGCTAGACTTGACTGAAACTAGGGAGAAAGGACTGTGCTGAAGTGGGAGTTCTGCTTTTTGTGGGAGCTAGCCATTAGACTCGATCAGTTATAGTGTCAAATCGTGGCCTCAAGAGTTTAGAATGGCAGGTCCTGACCCCAAAGGCTTGCACAGGTTTCTGCCTTGTGAGTGAAGTTAAAATACAGAAAAAATTCAATTTGGAGGCAGTGTCATGCTTTGTCTTACTAACAGTTGCCTGAATGAAGCATTTCACAATTTTCTTAAACTTTCGGTAGGTCTTGCCATAGTAAGGACAGAAGCCAGCTCCCGGTATTTGAACAAATTTAGTTTTGCAAAGAACTGTGCTGTTTTCAGGCTTCAGAAGATAGCTAACTGGATCTGAGGAGATCCCATATATGTTGTCCCTGAAAATTTGCAATTAAGGAGGGCTTTGAAAAGGAATTAACTCTGTGCTTTTTCATGTTCATGCTGTTAGTACCCTCCAAAACTCATGCCTCATTCAGAGACCAGTCCTCACTCTTCTAAGTCCCACTGTGTAGATGTAAAATTGCAAACGCTTGCTTTTGAAGTTGCTGTATATAAATGGTGTGTTGTGAGTAGCTTTTTAGAAAGTGCAAACAATAAAAAAAGTTAATTGATAACTTTTTAATACTGGATTATAAAGAACGTTAAACCCTCTAAGTCCATGGGAATGCTAAATGAGTATTTAGGGCACTACAGCTTTCTGCCTCATTTTGAAAAGCAAAGTTTTGGTAGTTTATTTACTAATAACACAGTCTTTTCCTACTTCCCTTTTTTAATCCTGATGTTTCCATTTTTAGGGATGTAGTAAGAACTCTGAAGGCCAGCATTCTCTGAAACACTTCCAGACAGCAAGCACAGAACCTCATTGCATTGTTATCAACCTCAGCACGTGGATCATATGGTAAGAATGAGTATGCAGATGTTCGTATATGCTTATATATAAGGACTATAACTTAAAAGCATAACTTAAAGCAGTGTCTTCTCATGATAAAGAATGATTCTGACAGGTAAAATGAATATAGAGGAAAGGCAGTCCTTCTGGAGAGAAAATTAGTGTCCTTAGGACTTTCAGAGGGGGCACAAATCAATACTAAGAAGTTTGTGTCCATTATGTTCTGTAGTTAATTGGCTAGTTATAGCAGTTTGTCCTTCCTGCTTGTTTCTAGGTGATTATTTGCAGGACTATAAACTGAGATTATTTAAATCTGTAGGTATCGCGCTGAATTGGGACTGATCTGTAGAAGAGCCTATAGAAGATGAGAGAATTCAGTTTGACTCCTCTTTTTAGTATGAAAAATTGAAACCTAGAGCTTAAGTAATTTGTGTAAAGTTGTTTGTGAGGTTTGTTAGAGGTGGGAAGTCTATCCAGTTATCCTGAATTTCAGTTTGTTTCTTCTCTTATTTAGGTGTTACGAATGTGATGAAGAGCTGTCAACACATTGCAACAAAAAGGTTTTGGCTCAGATAGTTGACTTTCTTCAAAAACATGGTTCCAGGGCTGAACCAAGTAAGTTTACATGATTAGTTTTATGTGGAGAGATCTGTAATTTACTGCCTCTAAAAATCAGCATTTCAGATTTTGAGTCAGTTAAACGTACAACTGAAAAAATCGTGTATGGTGTGAGTATAATGGAATTGGTAATTGCACAATTACTTGTGCAAGTAATGCCTGTGAAAACATGCAATTTTTTTTCCTGCAGTGTGGTTACATTTAAAAAATACTTTGGGCACTGCAGGGCAGTTTTTCCAAATTTTGTCTTTAATGAAGAAAGTTTATTGTAAAGAAGTTATCGTAAATAAGAGGCCATATAAATTAATGCACAAAACCTATATAGAAACATAAAATAATTGTATTTTCCCAGTGTGGGTGTGTCACATCTTAAAAATTTTCTTATTTAAATTTGTTTTCCACAGTTAATTTAATTTATTTAAGTGGATTTTCATGTACTTTTTTGATGGATGTAATGCTTTGTGTTCACTTATGTTATTGGGTTTTAATTGCTAGAACAAGCAATTGCCAAGGGAGATTTAGATTGTATATTAGGAAAAATTTATCAACTGAAAGAGTAGTCAGGCATTGTAACAGGCTTCCCAGGGAAGTGGTGAAATCACCATCCCTGGAAGTGTTCAAAAACCATGTAGATGATGCCCTCAGTGAAATAGTTTAGTGGTGGGCTTGGCAGTCCTGGGGTAATGCTTGGATTTGATGATCTGAAAGGTTCTTTCCAGTCTAGTTGAATCTATGATTCTGTGATCCTCTCCACATGGCTGGGCTGAGCAGTTTGGGTCCCGTTCTTGAGAGCTATAGGAACATTGGCCCAAATATGATTTGTTGGGTTTTAAGTAGCAAGGAAAAGAGGAAAAAGCTGTTTACCTGGCTTGGTCTGTTGCTCTGGGCCAGGCTGGAAGAGGCTGGGAAACAGCTGTGTATTGATAAATATGATATGTGTGGGTTGGGAATTCCACGCTAGAGTTGGCATTCTTTTTCACTTTGGTAAATGTAACAGCAATGCATTTTCTGTTTTATATCAGATACTTGGGCTGACACAATTGGTAAAGAAATGTAACTGAAGTAGGATTTTTTTCCTTTTCTTTAAATTACACTGCCTTTAAGGATTTTTTTAAAATTAAATCTGAAATAGAATTGTAATTCATGTTATTGTCCAAAACACAAAGAACACGAAGTATAACAGTGAAAAGTAACTTTTCTAGTAATAATTTATCATTTGGTTTTTTTTAATGTAGCATTTTATTTCATGTTACAATGATAATTGCAGTGTAACTGTCATCCTTTAAATTATTAGTTGACTTAGATTTTTAAATTTATTTTGTACATTTGTCCATTAAAAAAACCCTAATTTTAAATAAATGAAAAATAACTTGTGAGTAATGTAAGACTGACAGTGAATAGTTCATATTTCTCACTTAAAAATCAATCTTGTGCTGTGTTCCCATTGCTTTTCCATTTCTTCCGAAGAAAGCAGCCCAAGTGAAGACACTTAATTTTCATATGAGAATGTGGCACTGTAGCAGCAATTCATCTTATGTCTGGATTTCTTTCTGTTGTAACAACTGGTTGGCATGGTGCGTCATTAAAATTCAAATAGCACTGTGTAGAAATTTCTGCAGAAATGCAGGCTGAACATGGATCTAGGTAACGGATGAGGACTGCTAGGGTTTTTTTGGTTCTCAAAAGTGCAAGAGTCATTGAAAGATAAAATAATCAGCTTGAACATGTAAGGGAGGGTTATATAGATTTCCTAATTAATGCATGCTGGAAAATAAACAAAAGCAAAATGCTTGTCATTTGGTACTAATGTGGTGGAATAGTGTGGCAGCAGGATCCCTGCTTTTCACTTGGCCTCTCATAAAGATTCAACTTCACTTCAGCTGTAAAAATGTGCAAATTACATTACTACTACATGACTGACTTTTGTAATTACATTAAGCGATTGAGATAAATCCCAGTGCTGGGTTCCCAAAAGAATGCTTGCAGCTGTGTGATTTTCGCATCTGATCCTATGGTTTGTTGTACCCAGCAATGCCTGCTTTTTTTTTTTTTTGTTTTCCTTTTGCTTGGTTTTGTTTTAGAGGAGTCTGTTTGGTTAAGAGGTCATGTTGGGCACAAGATGCAAGAATAAAGCAAGATTGCTTTCTAGGGTGTACCACCCAGAAATCTGTTTTGTGGAAAAGGTTAGCGGGCCATGATGATTTTCACAGAAAGGCAGGTGCAGTATTGTCCGTGTGGCACACTTGTGAGCTTCACATGGACATAATGCACATGTAGTACACAGAAACCATGCTGAGACATTGCGCTCTGCATGCCTGCTCTTTTACTGGAGAAAATAAATTGGTTTTCAGTCTTAGAAGTGAATATTATGCATATTTTCCTTTACAAAGGCCAAATTAGACATCGGTGGAGACATGAGATTGCACACTCTGTTTTTTTTTTATAGAGCAGTTAATTAAATTGGTTTGTGTGGCAATAGAATAAGAAGGAAGAATATTTATCCTCAAATGTTGTAGTTAAATTTGTTGTTGGGAAGGTCAAGCAGAGGAATGAAATTTTGCTAATAAGTTCAGCTGCTCAGATTTGCCAATAGGTGAAAATCAGAAACTTGATCTCCATTTTAATGGATATAACTGATGTAAAACAAAGCTTAAAAAATATATAATTTTACGGTACAAGTAATAGATGTTAACTTGTAAGGAAAGACAAAAAGTATGGTGAATAACTGTTCAGATTTCTATTCATCTGTGGATATTAGCATTTGACCCACCGGATCTCACTGAAAAAAAGAGTAGTTTGGAGCTTGAAGTCATGTTAGTCCCTTCTGTCTACTTAAAAGAAAATTACTTAGTAAAGCAGAGTATTTTGATTCTCCAAATATGAAATATGCTTCAGCAAAGACATTTCTGTTGCTGGTCGTAAGTTTTCTTTCAAGTTTACTTCCATGTTAGGGGATGCTGTTAATGATGCACATGGCAAGGAAATGAAAACCTAATAATTGGCAAAAAAATTTCTAAACATTGTCATTTTTCTCCACAGTCTTCCCTTTCCTGTCCACGTACTTACTTAGTTGTGGGGTGTAGCACAAGTCATGTGAGCATAGGGATCAAAAGTGGTACTTGAGTAGCTTGCTCTTTCACACTCTGCAAGTGTATTTTCCAGTTTATAACATTCCATCAGAATCAGGGCAGTAGAATTGCCATTTGGAATCTTTAATTTGGTAGGATTGTAACATTGCAAGGAAGGTTGGGCTTTTCAAACGTAAGGTTAGTGACCGTTTCAGAAGAGAACTGTGCTGTTTTACTAACGGTTAGATCCTGTTATTGTACAGTGTTGAAAAAAAATCAATTTTTTTTAAATGAAAAGGGTGTGCCAGCCAATTTAGTAGCATTTCATACTACAGCATGAGAACTTGGTAAAAGAAAGACAATTTATTAACCTTGCTTTTACTGTGAAGACCTTCAGCTGATGTACCACAGTTGTATTCAGTAGCAAAGGCTTGACCTTGGAATAAAAGTGCATATTCCTGGAACTCTCATTTTTAATTAAAAAAGGTGCATTGAAAAGATGAGCAAAACTGCTTACTCCCCTGGCTAAAAGAAACATTGGATGTCATTTGTCTTTTTGCTTGCATACCATCTGCTCTCCCAAGCACAGCTCAGTTTCAGCAAGGGTGGTACGGATGCCCATGTGCCTGCAAACGTTTGAAGTACTGGCAAAACAAGCTGATATGGAACCTGTGATAAGTTTTCTGAACATCTTTTGCAAGTGGATGTGTGAGCATCGTGTGCTTTTGTGCATCTGGTACGGTGACTTGCTTTGCTTCATTGTCTATGTTAACACTGGGCTTAGGAATCTCAGTCACATATCCATGGGGCTGGTGCTGTGCAGCTGTGGGACAAAATGATGTTCCCTGCACTCACAGAGCTTACTAGACAAGGTGGCAGGTGAGCAGAAAAAAAAAGCTGAAGAAGAGTGGCAAGAAAAGGCAAGAGCTGTAACAGAGGAGCAGTCTCTGCTGTCCTCTTTACTGTGGGTCTGGTGGGAAGGGGGTTTGGCTAGCATGGAGGAGAGCAGAGTGATGTCAGGAAGTTTTGCCAAGCGTGAAGGCTGTGCCTATGCACAAATGTGGCTGTGTGAGAGCCAGAGTGAGTTCTACAGGTAGGCATCAATGGCCAGATTGTATGGGGCTTTGGGCAGTCTGGTCTAGTGGAAGGTATCCCTGCCCATGATAGGGGGTTTTGAACTAGATGATCTTTAAGGTCCCTTCCAACCCAAATAATTCTAAGATTCTGTAATTCTATGGTGGCCGTCACTAACCTGGTGCCTAGGAAGAAGTGGTCCGTAGGATGTGATAAGTAGGGTGGAGAGCGAGGCAATGGGTCTTGGCAGAGTGCTCCAGCAGGGCATCTCAGTAGCTGGATACCTTTTGTCAAGGGAAAAGGAGGTTTTGGTGATCAAGGCACAACTTGGGTGAGTTTTCCCAATGTGACTGGATTAGAAAGGCCACCTCCACAACAGAACTGCAGTAGTCTGACAGAGAGGTGCAGTCTGAATGTGTGAGCCCCAAAACAGTCACAGTTGCATGTGCTGTCCCCACTGTAGAGATGGACAGAGGGGTTGAAGGTCAACATGTCAACTCTAAAAGATGTAATAGTGAGCTACAGACAGAAATCAGTCTATGAATTTAATTACTCTATGTCTTTTACCCACCTTGCTCTCATTAATGTTAACGAAGCCTTTTATAGCAGGTATTATTGCACACAGACGGATGGTTTGGACTACTTCATTTCCCCTGTTTGGCCAGGAGCTGAAGGCCCTTGTGGGCAGCAGGAGATGACAGCCATTTCGATGTAATCTTGCTGCTGGGCTCCTTGTTGTGTCTATACCGGCTTAAAAGTAATTTTTCCTATCCAGAAGCATGCCTCTTAAAACGTTACAGGGTAGCGAGATTGAGTGGGCAAGAGCCCATGAAACAGTTCAGTGCAAATTCACTTTAAAAAATTACATCTTAGCCTTTTGATTAATAGCATGCTTGTAGCCTTGGGTTAATCTTGCAGAAGGACCCTCCAGCCCCAATCTGTAGAAGTATTTAGCTATCATAGTCATTACCAGCATCTTCTATTAAGACTGACCAACTCTTCACATGTCAACTAAACATTCAGCTTCAGGCCTGTCTGTCATGTATCGCCAAGCTGGGGACGCTGAGCAGAGTTAAATTAAAAACTGCTGTCCTTCCTCTGTCTCTGTATATGTCCTTAAAAAGTATTGCATGGAATAAGGGAAGCAGCAGCTAATGTTTGTGTAGTGGCAAAGCAACATTTTTCTGGCAAGACTGTTTCACAGATAGAAAAAACTCAGTAAAATGTCACATGGATCGTGTTTGTAAAATCCTTAAAAAATCAAGTGACAGTAATTAAAACTTTCTGCAGGAAAGGAGGTTTCTAGAGTTCAGTAACAATGTCTGAATTTTCTATTAGATTTCCTAATTTACTACTAGTTCACCTATCCCTATACTGGTTATCCAGCTTTGTGGCAGTCAGATGTCTGATTCTCATTTATTGTCCTTTATAATTGCATATTCATCCAGCTCTTATCACAAAGCTGGATGCCTTGGCTTTGTTTTCCCTCCCTTAAATTATTTATATGTAAGGCTCAGCAAATGGAACCTTGCTACTTGTGTGAAGCTGCCATTTAACCATGAAGTGAAATGCTTTTATCGAGTTTGCCCTGCAGATATGGTCCGCTGTGGCAGTGCTGTCCATATTTGGTGGCTGTGCAAGGAGAGCCAGGTGGTGCTGCAAAGCATAGCACAGTGAAGCGTGGACAGATCTAGGTTTGACATTTGTCATCCTGTACTGCTGAAGGGAAGAGAAAAATCTGCTTTTCCATATGCTTATGGTTTAATTTTTGCCTGCAGTTTTGTCCAGATGGCCTTCTGAACATTGTTTACTTTAAGATGCTGTCCCAGATGTTTTTGAATGCCGATGGATAAATGCAGCAACTGTGGTATACTAATACACAAATTATTTACACAATTTTGGCTTTTTTTTTTTTTTTTTTTTTCCTTTTAACCATCTCTTCTCCCAAGCCCTGCTCTGTATGGCACTCTTCCACAGGGAAGAAGTCTCCTTGTACATTGTGGAATTTCTGGGAGTGAGCAGTGCCTTCTTGTTGCTGCAGACACTTGGAGCTCCCGTTCTCCTGCTATGATTCTTTTGGAGCGCTCTGTGGGTGGACAAGTCTCAGACATTGTAGCTTACCCCTTGTAAACGTGTCAGTTAAAAGCTGTTACTGCAGGTAGCCCATAAAGCTGTGACTATTTGAGGGTGTGAACAGCTCCCAAGATATTTGTCACTCATTGCACTGAAAAACACCATCTCCTCTTTCATGGTGAACTTGGTCTCTTAGTTTGCCCTTGTACTGTCTTAATTTTATGCATGAGTGGAAAGGAGAGTATTTTAAAGCTGTGTAAGCAGTATTACCAGGAACATTTAAAAATGTTCCTAACCAGCAAAGCACCTCTTAACTGCATTTTGACAAACTTGGGTGCAATTTGAATAAAGAATTATGCCTTTATGGCACTATAGGGTGCAGACAGACTGCATCAGAAGCTTGTTGCCAGATTCAGTAGATATTTTAATGACTTCTTTTTTGTTTAATTATATTTTTTCATCTTGTAAGCATGAGGCTACCTAGGAGTGTACATAAAAGAGCCTTTTGGCATGAGCATTTCATTAACGCAAATAGGTCTGTTAGTTGTTTTTGAAGAATACTGTAATGAGACTTCAATGTGAAACTCATTAGAACAAATATATGAATTCATATGTCAAGACAGAGATTGCAGCATCACAGTTCTTGGCATTTATTAAGTCCATAACTCGTTTACATTGACATGCATTGTTAATCAATATTTAAGACACTGCAGATGTCAGTAATGTTCACATTTAGTTCTGCAACCATGAAGATACGAAAGTTGCTAGTAGAATTTGAGGCTAAATATTGTTATCTCAAGTCTTTCCATTACCTCTAGGCTACGAGTTAATGACTGTCTTAACTTCACTGCCCCTCATCTATTTAAATAATAAGGGAAATGGGGAAATGTGGATGTTATACTGGTAGCATATTCCACTACAGTTGTATGAAATTTTTGTTGTTTGAAATTAAAACACTAGCACTGTATGTATTTGGGTTGTGTTAGCAGTTCGAGGCTGTGACAAGTGCAGGTGGGTCGAGGAGCAAATGTAACTTTTGTGGAAACTGGTAACAACTCCAGTTTGGCTGTTCACTGAGTTGTATGAGGGAATTCAAACAGAGTATGATAAGTGATAAAAGCTTGCAGCATTCAGGTAGCAACTTTTGATTATCTCTCTTCAAAGGTGTTTGATGTTTCTAGTGTGTCTAATGAATGTACATCTTAACAGCCTATTGTTAATAAATTAATAGAGCCCGTTTTGCTTTATTGCTTGGCTAATTGAAGAAGTTACAGTTTCACTATGTGAAAGTTTTTGTTGGATATATGTAGTTGTTGGGGGGATTTTTTTTTACCCCAGGAGTTTAACTGCTGATGGGGTTTTTTTAATTTTTTTAAAATTTTTTTTATTTTTTAAGATTACATAAAGCAGTACCATCAAGCTATGTTTCCACATATGTTAAAAATGATAAACATAAACGACGTGATTAAACTATGCAATTAGTGTTACAGTTATTAAAAGTAATTATAAGAGTACAATGATAGTAACATTAACGTGTAGTTTAATTATAGGTTCATCAAAAATCATACGACTCCGTGAAGAGAACAGTGAAACTAGTGAAATACTGAAAGGAAAAAGTTCTGGAAATGGTGCATCAGTTCCAGTCAAAGGAATAAATAATTTAGGAAATACGTGCTTTTTTAATGCCGTCATGCAGGTAAGACAGAAAGAGCATACAGTTTTCTCTTAATAAATTTCAGAAATGCTTAATATGTATAAACTGTGGGCTTCAGAAAAGGTTCTGACTTCTACCAGTATTCATTCTGCTTTCCGAAGGTCCTTTTCAGATTCTTTTTATTCCTTGCTGTCCAAGATATATTTCTTATTATAACAAAAAAGGATTCCTGGATCAGTAGCATTTTTTGCAGTAATGAGACAAATGAAAATGTCAAAGTGCTTTACACACTGCATATGTGTGTGGGTTGTACTCTAGCATATGGTTTTATTTGTAGTTCAGCATTAGGCAGTCATGAGTAATGCACAGTATTTACCGTACTAGTGGGTGTGAAAAGTGGTACTTTATGCAATATATAAATGTCTGCACAGAGCATTGTGATGATTTTAAGCCCCTACAAAGGATGCAGTTTTAAAAGTACTTTTATTGATTATGGTTTTTTATCTTTTCTGACCAGAATAAGAGGAATGTGCTATACTAATACATTTTTAGTGTACAACTAACTCAGCATCCTCAAAACTAGCAGCAGTCTTAGTGGGCTTTATATTGGACCATCCTATTGCTTCTCAGATACATCTGTATGCCTGCAGGCAGGAGTGAATAGATGAGAGAGAACTGCTGCAAAAGTGTTCTGAACTGGCACGATTTTGTGTTTATGGTGGTGATTACAAAACTCAGCAAACAAATAGTACATGTGTATTGAGTAGAATTACTGCAAATTGTTCTCTGTCCATACTTAGGGCAGTGTAGAAACTTAAGTGATCTGTAGTCAGAGTTAACCAAAAATAAAGAAAGCAAGCTGAGATATGTTGGTTTCTTTCTTAAATTCAGAGAAGTAATGCTTTTCAGTGTTCCCAAACCTTTGTGCTTCTTGGGACATGATGGAGGTGGTCTGGAGGAATAAACGATTTCTGATACTAATGTCCTCACTATAAATAAAATAAAATTAAAAAAACCCCCAAAAAAACCCCTTGTTGTTCAACAAAAATAACAAAGTTATTACTAGGAAACTATTTTGGAAATACAGAAACAGAAGTAGATACAATTTTAGAAACAGTCTGAGGTCAGTGATCTCAGTTCATGTAAGGGTGATGCCTGCTTTTTATAGTAGTCTGATTTAAACCTCAGTTGTACATGTATATTATGAAATATATATGGTTTTGTCTATCCCTGAAGCTAGAATTTATGTCTGGCAGAAATACGTAGTTGAAAGATTAGCTTGTGTTTCTTGGGTTTGTTTTTTGTCTTTAAGAACTTGGCACAAACTCACGTACTAAATGAACTGATGTATGAGATGAAGGAGAAAGGAACAAAGTTAAAAATCTGTCATACTTCAGACTCCCAATTGGTGAGTATGCAGTGAGAAATACAAATTTGGGGAGACATGGGAAGAAGCTGAAGGGTGGGAAATCACACTCTTCTGGTTTCTTTTGCATTTTAATTGTTTTAGCTGGTTTATGATATCTGTGAACTCGCTACTTTTACAATACTAATTTAATTATTCAGCTCTGGAGGAGGAATAATCACTTCCTTTCACATTTTGTGACACTGAAGTAGCAAATAATGCCTGACCTTAGAAAGAGTGTTTGGCTTATTTTGTTTCCCATTTCATTTCTTCAGTTGAATGTATGATAGAGAAAATAATATATATGGCTCTAGAAAGTGTTCATGAAATATGTTAATTCCAGTCTGTCCAGCCCTTCATTGGTAAGGCTTTTAAGATGTACTGTGTCCTTCATAGGCCAGAGGATTAAACTGGAGAAGTAAAATTTTGGTGAGGACCAAATTTCTTCTCAAGTTCCATTCAGACAAATGGGGAAGAGATGCCTGTGGTTATTATCAAAAGAATATATACTGCTGTTCCAGGTTATATCTAAAGAAAATTGCTAAAGAAAGCAATTTACAGAGGATTTTTTTATTCATTTTTCCTTTTTTTTTGCTCTTTCCTGGGAGCTTTCTGATGGCAGTGAGGGTTGAGGAGTAGGCTCTGTTTCAGCTGCCTCTGAAATGATGAAGATTTCTGTATGCTGCTGTCAGTGATGTTCATAGCTTCTCCAGGCAAGAACAGTGTGGAATTCACTGTGTTGTTGCCTGTATTTTCTCTAGTATTTTCTCTGAGCAGCCGCATGTTTCACTAAGTTAGCCTGAGATACAACAGAGGTCTGGAGCTTGTTTGTGCCTAGAGACTTAGAAAGCCAGTGGTATGTTGGCTTATGCTTGATGGGAAACTTGCACAGCCCTAAGGTTGAAAGATTTATTTTTTTTTTTTTTTTTGCTTAATGACAGTGCTTACAATGTAAATGAGATCTTTGGAGAAAAGACTGCTTTCTGGTCTTTGTATGTCAACAAACAGTTAGCGTGCTTCAGCGGTCTAACTAATGCTAATGGAGAAATCTCAGCTTCCTGCTTGAAAGAGGGCACTTTTCTACCTTTAGATAGTTCATGTAATGCAAATACCTTATATCTCTGTATATCCCTAGTGCTTATGTTTTGTGTGAATCTCCTTTCTGAATGAGGCAGCCTCTCTAATTGTTTGTCTGGCAGTTGTAATCTGTTTTTGTGAGTCAGGCCAGGTAGTAGGAAGCCCTGTGGTCATGTATGAACCCGGGAACGTGTTAGGGGGAGCTGGTGATCTGTGGCTGTTGAGACACACGTAGCATGTAAGCAATGCAGGAGTGTCTCCTGCTCTGAGTCTGGCTGGGTTAGCTGCTGACCACCTTCTTCCAGGCCCCGGGCCCTCTGGCTGGGGTAAATCCCACACCAGAATGGGCTGTGTGGGATGCACCCTGTGCCTGTTCCTCGCTGCCACAGCAGACCTGCAGGGTCTGCTGTTGGCTCCTGCTGTGAACCACTTCTGGCACTTACCTGACACCTCATGTCTGAAGGAACAGGGTATGTTTCTGTGGCTGTCAGATGTGTGGAAATCTCAATGTGTGGCTTACAGGTCAGAGGCCACCCCTAACCCCCTAAGGTTGAGCAGACATAGTGCTGCTGAGCTCCAACTCATGCTGGCGTATCAAAAAGGCCACCTGTGTTGTCTATCCAACTGAATTTCAATGCACACGGGAGTGAGAGTAAAGTGGGTAATACAGGAGGTAGTCTGTTTTTGTGGGAGTCAGAGTGGTTCATTGACATGCCTTGTTTCTAAAACTAGTGGTTACCAACCAATTTACTTGACAAGTATTGTTTGGCTTTACTACTGTTACTGCTTAAATAATAAGCTTTTCTCTTCAACTATTTCAATCATATAGGTGACATCAACATTTCAAAAAAAGAAAAACCCCAGAACACTCTGAAAGCTGTATTTTTCTTTGTCATAAATCTACTAACTTGAAATAAGTCTTTTGTATCATTAACTTTGAAATCTGATGTGCAATTTACCTTTGCTTTGAAGGATCCTCTGGTGGTAAACCTCTCAAGCCCAGGACCTTTGACTTCAGCGATGTTCTTGTTCCTTCACAGCATGAGGGAGGCTGGAAAAGGTCCTCTTTCTCCCAAAGTGCTGTTCAGCCAGCTTTGTCAAAAGTATGTATTGTCAGTATATTTTTCTTGCTTATTTAGTTTCAATTTCCAGTGATATGTTTCTAAATGTGCCGTGTCTATTGTCCGTTCTAAGGTGCCATTAGATTTTTACCATGTAGTCCAGAAAGTGTTGTCTTCATGTTTTAAAGTTGCAGGGCTCCTTGTTGTGCTCCAGGGTTGTACCTACATGCTCTTCAGATGTATGGCCCAGTCCAGAGCCAGTAACTTTCAATGGGCCTTGAGCCAAGTGAGGGGGCAGAAGAAGGCATGGTAAAACTGAAGAAAATAGAATTACCTTTCAGGTTTTGTTGTATATTAACATAAAGCTGCGCTAGTACTGCAAAGTGTATGTAGATGTTTTATTAAAAAAAAAGGTAAGCTTTAGATGGGAAACTTCTGCTATGATGTCTGACCTTGGCATCAATTCAAAATTAAAAAGGGTCTAACAAGTAAGGACTTGAAGCAGTACTGAAATGTCATATGGCTCCAGACTGCAAAGAGTTTACAAGACCTAAAGAAACTCCTGTTTCTTGGCATGAAAAGAAACAGTGATGCTTTGTAGGTGCCTTCAGTTATGATGCAAGCAATCTTGCTTTTTAAAACACCTGTAGAAGTCCTGTTCAAGAGTTGATACATGTACTTAAATATTGACTTTACAAGTCAATTCAAGGGTAACCTTACTCTGTAAACAGGGGTTTGTGATCTGGTATAAAGAAATAAAAGCTTTTAGACCAGAGGAGGGACAATGTAATTCTGATAAAGAAATCAGGTATTGCTTTTTCTTTATCCTCAAAATTCAACTTCAGAAATGTAGTATTATATTTTTCTATTGTACTTGACTTCCTGTTGATTTTTTTGAGCTGTAAAAGGAAATGTGTATAAATTGTCCTTATAGTGATTTTGAGTCTAACAGCAGTGTTCTCTGTTTAGCATTATCTACCTGGAAGAAAAATAAGTTGTTTCTTCGCTCCTTTTCCTGTTTCAGGGGTGACTTAAAAAATGCAATTATAAGAACAAAATCTGGCCAAGAAATGAAAGGGAAAGGGTTAAATAAGAATTGTATTTTTTTCTCTCTTAAGTATTGAGGACAGAAGGGAAAAGATAATGTGAAACATGTTTTGAAGCCCACCTTAGCAAACTCATTGTAAAATAATCACAATGTTGTGCGCTTCAGATGGCACTGTATTTCTGAAATTATAGCTATTTGGTATCTGCTCTTCTGTGTCTGTGTGTTTGTGTTGTCATCAAGTGATGTCTACACAATGTATTGGTCTTAAATCTCAGATACCTAGTTGTTCTTTTTTTTGTTGTTGTTTAAGATGGGCAGATACCATTTTACCAGCTAAAATTGGAACATATGTTAATGTGGGCAGCACACTTTTGCTGTTTAGACATCTGTCTGTCGGCTTCTGCCATTTCTTGCCTTCATTCCCACTTCTTTCTTTTGTTAGCCTCGCAGAACACAACTTGGATATAAATGCTTTCTAGGTCTAGTGTCAATAACAAAAGTGTCAGCCACATCCTATTGGCAAGAAGTGTTCATGGGCAGTAAGTGTCTGCACAGGTATCACAGAAGGCTTTGGTCTTTTGATTATTTTGTTGTTGACGGTGTAAGAAAGAAAGAAGAAAGGGAGAGTGTCAACAAAATCAACAGTCTGCAGTGGTGGAA
This sequence comes from Psilopsiagon aurifrons, assembly GCA_025447955.1. NCBI lineage: Eukaryota > Metazoa > Chordata > Aves > Psittaciformes > Psittacidae > Psilopsiagon > Psilopsiagon aurifrons. The sequence goes on along the minus strand of JAOEHY010019712.1, from coordinate 29,406 downwards.
GTAGGAGAACAGGAAATCTTTATCTTTGCAAACTGAATAAATTTACGATATATTAAACAGTACGAATGAAGTTTTCTGTCATGCTATTTTTATGAAGCCTTTTAAAATCTTTTAAAGATGGCTTTCTACTCTATAGCAAAGCTGAAATGGAGGAGAGATGATGGCAACATTGCAGGGGTCCCACTTAGAAAGAAGTGTCTGTTGCTGCAACATTCTTCATAAACTGCTTTTTGAATCCTGCCAAGAAGTCATGTTAATCATAGAATATATAGGGGTAGAAAGGACCTTAAGATCATCTAGTTCCAATCCCCCTGCCATGGGCAGGGACCCCTCCCACTAAACCATGCCACCCAAGGCTCTCTCCAACCTGGACTTGAACACCGCCAGTGATGGAGCATTCACAACTTCCCTGGGCAACCCATTCCAGTGCCTCACCACCC
>JAOEHY010019712.1:0-23657 GCA_025447955.1 Psilopsiagon aurifrons | reverse complement strand
GTTCCCCTCCGGGCCCCCCCCCCTTTCATTTAAACTAAACTGTATGCATTGTACAGGCAAACTATTTTGCCTTGAACTATCGTTTATTAAATCAGTTTTCATCTGAAATGATTACTGTATGTTCATCAGTGGGAGGTTACACTGCAAACCATGAACAGTAGTGAAAGGTATGTGTGGGGCTTTTTTCTGATTTGCATTGAAGATGTAGCTCTGTGAGGTGTGCCTACAGGTACCCCTGTAACACCAGTGTACTTTTTCCTTGCTTCTTTGTCCAGTAGTTACTATTATTATTTCCTTTTTACTGTAATGTCTTTGGCCTGCTTCTGTGGCCAAAATAAACCCAGACAATACTAGTACCAGGATCCAGGTTGTGTGAATGCAACATTTTGTTTTCTTGCTGTACACTGGAGCTATTAATGTGCATATATTGGAGGAGACAGCTGAATATACTCACTGATTCTCACTGTCTCAGGAAAACAAGACATTTCTCATAAAGAAAACTGGTAACACTGTTGCTAACTAACTGGGTTTCTCAGAAGTGAACTGATATTAGCACCCAGGTTAAAAAAAGAAAAAAGAGATTCTTTCAGGTTCCTGGCCATTCAGTAAAAACATCATTGAGAAAACTGTTTTAGCAAATTGAAAAGTGAAACTGCATGCAGGTACATGTATTATTATTTTTTTAAAATGTATATTAAGAATTTTATTGGATCCAAAATAGAGGTTCAGTGGTTTTCAAAATGTACTTGGGGTTTTACAATCATATGAATTGGAAATAAAACATTTGATTTTCATAGAAGAAAAAAAACCATTTTTCATAAAACCCCTAAAATGCTTCATTTTTAAAAGCACTCCCTCAAGGTTTGTGTTTTTGTTCTTTTTTTTTTTATTAATTTGAAAATGATTTTTTAGGTTGACCTGCACATACAAAATAAGTAAATCAACTTTAAAGAAAATGCTTAAAAAAATCAACCACTCTGCTGATTGCAGATTTTATAGTAAGCCTCATATGTAGAGCAACATCATTGAATCATTGTAAACTAGGGATACTGTCAACTTTATGTCAAAAAGTAGATACAAAGTACAAACTTGAGAGTGTTGTATTTGTAAATGTGAAGACATTGTTTTGCATATGCAGGTCCAGATTGATTCCACTTAATTTTAGGCACTGACCTTAGGTGCCTTGTCACCTTAGATCCTTCTCCAGTTACATCCCATGCTGCCTTCAGCAAGCAATTCAGAACTGAGACCCTTGTATCACTTGCCTGCCAGTAGCTCAGAGCCACTCTGCCCAACTTTGCATTTTGTCATCTTGCCCAGCTTGAAGTTTTACTGTCATAGGCACATTGCACATTTGATGCATTCTCTGATTGCCATTAGTATCTCCTATCCATGAGCACAAGCTTCCAAGGCAAACCTGAGTGTGTGAGTGGGAGAGAAACCTCACCTTCAGGAAACCTACAGCAGCTGAAGAGGGTGTCTGGTGAGCAAGTCAGATCACTGTGCCCGGAGGAAATAATGGCACGTATTTACAGCTGGATGTACTGGTCATCCAGAGCATGCAGTCTGAGGCTGGAAGTGAAAACTGGCTCAATAAGTGTTTAATAAAATTGAGTTGGTGGTTGGTTTCTCTGGCTGCTCTGCCAGTTTGATAAAATTCCTCACTTGGAGTTGCAAGAAGATGGAGATGGAGGAGCTTTCTAGCCGTGGTTATCTTAGTAAAGGTAACACCTTAAGGATCTATCCATGTAATTATATTTTGTAATTTCTCTATAATCTATGCTGCAATGAGTGGCAAAAAAGGGAATCTACAGTTTTTGAACAGCGATGATGGCTGTCTGCTGATGTAGACTGTCAGGAAGGTTCTGCTAGCATGGATGAAACTCTACTGGCAAAGCTGCATTTTAGTCAAGCTATACCCAACAGGGTCAAAATGTTACTCAGATTGAAGTGCAGTCTTGTTGGTGTAATTGCTGCCGCAGCAGGAACTTCCAAAAGGCTCATGAGTTCCAGCAGGGATTTTACCTATTTGTACCCCTGGCCTCCAAAAGAGTAGACATTGTCTCATTAAGAACCGCCCAAGGTCAATGTAAATTATTCACTGCTTCTTTCATAGGGCTCCTCGATTTAAGGGGTTCCAGCAGCAGGACAGCCAGGAGCTTCTGCACTATCTGTTGGATGCAATGAGGATTGAAGAAACAAAGGTAATGTCTTTGTGTTTTTGAAGAACTTACTTGACTGTACAGTGAACTACCAGTCATTGCTTCAGTGTTCTTCATATGTTCCCAATGGTTTAGAGATGTACTTAATGAAGTAAGAGTGGCTGGTTTTGTTATTTTGAGAAAAATAATGACTTTATATGAAAGATGTTGATAGGTATTAAAGTTTCAGTCAGCATTAGAAAGAGTATGGTAAGTAGATCATGGTTACTTTAGGAACCTCAATAGTCTGTGTTTAAAAAAAATGGATCAAAAAAGACTTTGGGGGTATCCTCTTGAAAGTGTGAAGAACTACTTGTTTTATAAATAAATAAATAAAAATCTGCTTTCAAGTATGCTGAGTATATAAGTAGGTCATTATATGAAAAATTACTTCATTATTTCTGCCTCCTGCACTGTTGAATGCAAGAAAGTGTGAACTATTTTGACCATATCACATTTCAGCTGTCTTACTCTTGGACCCTCCTTTTCAGATGATATTTTGGTAAATATTCTTTGCCAAGTCTCAAAAGGAGGGCCTTAAATCTTGTATTGACCAGTGTACTTCTTCTTCCCTCCACTTAGTAATGCAGTGAATGTCACGATCAGGATGGACTAGGACTCAGGAGCTGAATTATCTTGCATATAAGATACAAAGCTGTGTCTGAGCTCAGTTCCTGGCCCTAGAGTAGAGCTGAACAAATCACCATCCTTACAGAATACTAATATACCTTGATCTTGTCAGCAGTGTACTTGATCATAAACAGAACTGAACTACAGGGAGAAACAGCTGAACTTTGACATTGTCACATTTACTAGACTATGTGTTGAACAGGGCACACAACAGAAGCAGATGACTTCAGGTAGAAAGTGATCGTCATGTTTTTGCGGTAGAGGGAATCTTCATTTTGTTCTTAGTGATTTTCATGTAATAAAAGGTTGAAAATGTATTTGCTTCACAAATGAGGATTCACTGAAAGCAGAATTATTACGATGACTAAGCTTCTCCAGTAGGCAGTTGTGCTTTCCCTTCAAGTCAGTTTCACGAGCAAGCGTGCCATCATTATGATAACCTGCATTTGTGTTTGCCTTTTGAATCTTTTATTACTAGAGAGCAGTGACAACTGCAGAGCTCCCACAAAGGAGTGATAGAAGCCAGTGAAAATTTTAAGTGACATTTGGGGCAGTATTTCTGCCATCCCATCACCAGGCAGGGAAAAGTTGGTCCCTGCTATTACACCCCTCTCCTGCCCTAATGATGCATCACTACAAACAGTCTTTATCACCTTGGGCTGCTCTGCCGTGGACAGCACAAGTAAAAGCACTCTATTAATTGTAATTATCCCATGTTTCAGGTCTGTAGGTGGTGTGACAAATGGCAAAGGTCAGGCCTATGCTGTCTGGACACAGGCAGGAGCAGCTCTGCTGGCCACAGGAGCCCAGCATCTGCCCCATGGCCTCCCCACCACGCAGGCTCTGGCAGGGGCAGCCTGCAGCAACATGTCTGCCACCAGAGCCCTATAGCAGGGGTTAGAGTCACTAACCTTTGTCTTTCACACCACTTTTAAACTTCCCCTCAGAAGAAGGAATGTCCCCTCTGAAAGGACAGACGGCTGCTTTGCTGTCCACTTGAGAGAGTGCTGAACCTGTACATCTGTCCCTGCTTCCCTATCCTTACTGGATTCATTGTTTTTAAACCCTAAGAGTTTTGATAAGAAATAAATATAATGCATAACACGGCACTAGTAACAGGAACTAACAAAAAGTCGTATTACACTTTTGCCTCTCCTCTGGTTTTGTATCTTGAATCTGACACCAGCTTTGAACATTTTCCTGTCTCCATTAAAAAAGTTAGCAAGTGCATATGTACACCAGTGGACTTTTAAGATAAAAGCTTGTCGATACTACAATAAAGATGACATAGCGTCTGCTGTTTCCAGCAATGTGGGCTGGAGATGGTTTCACACCAGGGCCTGAAGTGGCTGAACCCTGCTGCTAATTGATTAATGTCTGCTGCCATTGTCCGCAGCACCCTGCCCATTCAAAGACTGTGTCTTTCTTTGACCTAAATAAATGGTTCAACGCGCTAATCTCAACAAAAGGGTTGCTTATGGCCCTAAACCCATTTATGGTGCTCAACTTCATGAATTACCTATTGATTAGTTCTTTTAGTATATTGTTGGCTTTAAGATGAACAAAGCCGAGCTTGGGGCAGCGGGAGTTAATTCACAAGCCAGGTCACATACTCATAAGGTTGGAGTTTGACTTGGTCTGATGGATGCCTGAACTGGAAACCAAACCTCCAACGCTGCCTGTCATCCTAATGCTTTTGTGATGTATGGCTTGAAAGTGTACTTTGCTGCCTGCAAACAAGAGCTGTTTATTATTCTTTTCCTGTTAGGATGTAGGGTTTAAGTTACTTGCAGAAGATTTGGTATGGCCATTTGTCTCTAGATGGTACTTCGCTCCAAGTGTGACTTTGGTGACACATTTTATTGTAAACATAATTTGCACACCAGCATGAGAGACTTGTACATGTTACTAGTTTGTGGATTAGAGAGACAGTACTTTTCCTGGGAAAAAGAAAAGTACAGGTCATGCATGCTACAGTTTCCTGTCAGGGAACCCAGTTCATCCTCCTGCTTCCCCTTTCACGGCACATTGGAGGTTGGGCTGAGCTGCCTTTTGTACTACTAGTAGGGTATGCCTGTTAGGAACACAGCATCTCCTTGTCCCAGGGCAACTGAGCAGTGGAGAAGGAAGCACCCCCTGTCTTGAACTACCTGTATGAATTTGCTTCTTTCTGATTCTTCTTTCAAAAATGTAGGGTTTAGGATTTTTTGAGCAAATGCCGATGACATCTGTGTGGATTCATAAAAAGTTTCCTATCTGTCCTAAGGTTTTCTAACATAACTCTGAAGTGTGCAGTGTTACAAAATAAACAGAAGTAATAAAAGTACTGTCCAAACACAGTCATTGAAGTCTGGCTGTTGAAAGATACTTAGGTGCCTTCAAGTATTCTGTGTCCTAGTCCATCAGTAATAGTCCATTCTTCAGTCTTTTTTTTCCCTAACTGTGGAAAAAACGGATAGCATTTATTCACTGGAAAACCTACAGTTTATTGATAACCTACTGAGTGCTTTACAATAGCTCCCTTTTTAAGGGGAGGAATTTTTGGATTTTTGCTTACTAAAGTTAAGCTTATGTAATTTTGACACTGTTAGTGAATAACAACAGTAGTTTAAAAATACTGAATTCCCAATTACTTATGGAAATAAGACAAGATAAAACCTAATAATATAGTAGTAGTTTTTAGAATGGTTAAACTTACAACACTTGCTAAACATTTTGGGGTTTTTTTCTTTGAATTATAGCGTATACAAACTGGTATCTTAAAAGCATTTAATAATCCAACTACTAAGACAGCAGATGAAGAAACCAGAAGAAAAGTCAAAGGTATGCAACTCTTTACTGAAAACTTCTAAAAATACACAAGTTTCTAAATGCCATTTTCTTAAAAAAGTGACTACTGCAAACAGCAGTCCTGAAGTACTGTAATTACAAGACTTTTATTATGTATTATTCTAGTGCCACCCAGTGTGTATCTAAAGTATACAGCTTTGTATGAGCTGACTTACATCTTTGTGTCCAGTATAAAGGCTTTCACTGTATTAATAATGCCTCTTTTAATGACAGATAGAATTTTGTTTTCTAAAATAGCCTGCCACATCTTCAGGTCTGTTACAAAGCCACAATTACTGTATCACTCAGAGAGGCCACTGATATAAATAACACTGACAGAAACAGTTGTCACAGATACGGAGACACTAAATCTGATTACAAAGCCAAGATAAGAAGCTGTTTCAAAAGCAGGCATGTTCTCTTAAAATTAGTTTTTCAATGAATTTTTTGTATTTATGCAAAAGTTCTAATTTGGGGATTCTTTTTTTTAATTAAAGTCTTAATAATGATTAAGCGATTTTGAAAGTCACCCTTCCCATAGTGTCTTTATCAAAGTAATACATTAAGAAGAAAACTGAAATTTCATTTTAGAGGCTTCTTCTCGAGTGATACAGTAGTATTAATTGTGTTACAGTAGGTGGGGAAGGGAAGGATAAAAGGGAACCATCTCAGTAAAAGTTTTAAATGTTGAGATAATACAGTATATCATGTATTAGTTATTGTATTGTGTTCAAAATGTTTTGAGTTTGTTTAAAAATCGTGCTTTCATAATATATCTTGGAAAGAATTTTGTTGTACTTATAGTACATTGGATCTGTTATTTTTCACATTTAAAAAAGGCAATGTTTTTTCAGCATATGGAAGAGAGGGTGTGAAGATGAACTTCATAGATAGGATCTTTGTTGGTGAATTGACTAGCACTGTCATGTGTGAGGAATGTGAAAATGTAGGTATTCTGGAATTTGGTTTGATGTGGAATAGATCACATACTGGTTTGATTACGTTGTCTTGAAAGTATAAAATTGTACTGCCAATTTTATACTTGTTTGTTTGTTTGTAAAAACAAGACTTTATTGAAAGTTTCTCATTTAAAATGATTTATTCCTTCTTTAAAGCATTATCCTCCCAAACCTAAGAAGAGGGGTCCTTTGAATTCAAAAAGGATCCAAGTACTGGGCTTGATTTTGCATCTAACTTAAGGCTGGAGGTTCCAAATTCTATAATCATCTGTGTTACACCATGATTTTATTTGACATTTTTAAAACACGTACTTATCTTAAAACAAAAATCCTCCTGCCTGGCCTTCTGGGATATATCTGAAAATTGGGAATTACTTTGAATTAGTCTGAGTGGGGAAATGCTAAAATTATCTTTTATTTTCTTGAAGTATTTTTGATAATTAACATAATAACCTAACGAACAGCATATTCCTTTCATAATTAATATTACTGACATTTCATCATAAATGCCTTCCATGATCCTCATAATTTTCTTTAACTTTAGAAGAGAAAAATCTTATTTGCATGACTTTTCTAATTGAATGTTACATTTGTGTTCGGTTTAAAACGTTATATTTCATATTATAGAGATTAAACTAATCAATCTGTCTGAATAACTAAGCACAGTCCTGCAGTGCCAGGTAAACTTCCCTGTGTGTGATGTGCAGATTACACCTCACTGTGCTACTAGTATCAATGAAGAACTTTCATAGTGTAAAAAATAGAGGTTGTATGTATTTTGCATGTCTTACTTATTTTTGCTGGATTTTCATATTCTGCCTGTTCAGGACTCGGGAATTTGCTAGCTGTAACCTTCTGAGGAAGGGTTTAGCATTCGCTTTCCTTTGCCTGCATTGGCAAAGGTATTTTTGACTAATGTTTGTTCATGCAAATTCATTCTTTAGAGGAACCCCTGTTTGAACACCTCTCATCAGGCAGTCAGCCATCATAGTTACAGTAGTTTTGAACTCATTTATTGCTTTACTGGAACTAAACCATGCTGAAGTCTCCCGCACAAGTGAAAATAAGCCTACAGTCTGTATCAAATGTCACAGGTGGAAGATAGGGTCAGAAATACAAGATAAGGGCAACGATGACAGTAATTGAGGGCATGATTGTATTCAGTAACTTACATCTACATGATACTTCTTTTGGTTTTAGGGCCTTGTTTTTCAGTCTTTCCAGAGATAAAATAAGTCAGTTCTGGAAGGAATTTGAGAACGGCAAGGGAAAGAGCTTAAGGAACAGGCTTGGATGGGATGTTCTAGTCATAAAGGCAGATGGAAAGCGCTGAGAGAAAATCTCCTTAGGTATGCTTTGCCAGGTTATTTCCAGTTTCAGCTTAGATTGCATATGGCTTCTGTAAGCCATGACAAAATTTAAATACAGAAAAGAAAGAAGAGGTTTTGTTTGGTTGTTTTTTTTCATTCCCTTTTCCTACACTAATTGGATTTATTTTAACAATTACTAGAGTATATTATGGTTTGAAAAAATTTAATAAATCCTTTGGCTGTAACCAGTAAGCCGGGCTTCATCTTTTCTGAGAGGATCAGGCTGGAACCTGTCATTTACTGTCATTAACCAGTCCTTGCTGCTTAACAGTGTATGACATCAAATGTCTGTGCAGAAGCATCCAGGATGAGGAAGCTCTAAAAGTTAGCTTTCAGCAGAATTGTACCATCTAGAAGGCCCACATGACTTGAAAATCTGCCTGGAGCTCAGAGAAACTGAGCACCACCTGGAGCTTAGAGAAACTGAGGTCCAGTTCATGCCCAGATGAACAGCCTTGCCCCTTTTTGTTTGTATGCTGTAATTTTATGCAGTCTTAGAGAGAAAATCAGAGCTAATTTAAAATAAATAAATAAATAAAGTTTGTGGGAAGTTCTTCATTGTAGTTTATTACATTTTGTAACTGTTTAGCTTTTTTTTAATAGTTGATTTTAAAAAGGGAGCTGTGTGCTAAACATATATAATGTTCTTTGCATTTAATACGCATTTTCTCTTTTTCTTCAAGATTTCAACAGTAAAAGAACCTTTCATTGATCTTTCGCTACCTATAATAGAGGAGAGGGTAAGAAACAGAATAAGTAACTATTGCTTCAGTGGATTGTGTCTACATACCTTTATGAAGATACTTCTGTATATACAGTTTTGATTTCAAGCATAAAAATACATGTTTTTACTGTCATATGTCTGTTCATGATTTTAAATAGATATATAGACATACAGTGTCTTAAGTGCATATGTTTTTAAATTAGTCCAACCTTGCAACAAGTAACCATAGTGATTTACATTATATGTAGGTCCAAGGATGAGCTTAGTTTGGTAGTAGTTTTACTATATACTTACATGAATAGAATGATTATAAACTTTTTCTTTTTTGATGGTTCAGAAAGTTAGGTTCTAGCATATGGTTTTGCATCTAGAGAACATGAGTCGAAGTGTACCTACGGGATGAGACAGTGTAAAAATGGATAGGCTTTGAATATATTCTGGGTTTTTTTCTGTCATTTCACAAAATGCCTCCATTAGCTGCAGAGGAACTATGTTCTTTTGAAAGCATATATATATATTTATATGTATATGTATATATATATATGTATATATGTGTATACACACACACATTCTGGTTTTGTGAGACTTGGGGTTTTCATTTGAGAGTAGGAGGGGTGGGTTGGAAGTGGTTCTTCCTCCATCATCCATATGTTCATGTATATTTAAGGAAGAGTAATGTAATATTCTATCCTCTATAAAATGTACTCTAAACAGCAGTTTTGCTCATAAGAAATTCTTCATCTTTGTTGCTGCATTGAGTGCAGATGTCTGTGGGAGTTAAAGCTTTAAGAGCATTTAAGAGTGTGTGGGCCCCTGTGCTTTCTGGCTGACACGTGTAACACGGGATCTTCATGGGTTCGGTTTGAGAGAGAGACTTGCTGGCTTTTAAAATATGTTAATTATACATGACAGTTCAAGTATAATGTTTTAGCTGTATGTTTCTATGTGCAAGAAATTAATTTTAGAAGCAGACGAGTACTTCATACATAATTTCTCACGTTAGAGATGAGACACTGGCACAGGTTGCCCAGAGAAGTTGTGAATGCTCCATCCTTGGCAGTGTTCAAGACCAAGCTGAACGGGGCTTTGAGCAACCTGGTCTAGTGGAAGGTGTCCCTGCCTGTGGCTGAGGGGTTGGAACTAGATGAGCTTTAAGGTCCCTTCCAACACCAGTCTATTATTCTGTGTTTTGGGGCTTTTTTAGTAATCGCTGCACTTACTTGAGGACATGCATTACTTTATGGTCGTCTCTTTCCGTTATAGTCTAGATATGCTGCTGCCATTATTGTGATGGAGGACGTGCAGCAGTTCCTTCACACGTCCTAAGGTGGTAGACTGCTCCAGAGACTATCTGATGGGGAGTTATGTCCTCTTCAATAAATTCACAACTTATACATACATGCTTATACAATACTAAAATAGATTGTTTGGCATGTGTTCTGTACAGGAATTTTGTATCATTCCTGTTTTTGTGGCTCTCAGTTAATCCTTCAAAGCTGTTGACAGTGAGTTTGTGATAAATAAAATGAGAAAGTAGTCTTGTACCACAATTCAGGGGCCAGTTAGTTGGAGTTATGTTGGTTACTGTTTTCTGTAGTAAAGGAATAAAACCACACCTACATTTATCTTTTCTGTAGGTTGCAAAGGAATACAAAATTGGCAAGTTTCCTTCCCTAATTTCCTGTCTAATTTCTTAGGTTGCAAAACCTGTGCCTTTGGGAAGAACAGGTAAAGGTAAAAGTGTACAAGAGGCAGATCTTGGTCAGTATAACTGTTCTTCTGTCACTGCACTGAATAATCAAACCAAAATTGTCAAGAAACATGCTTTAACAAAAGATAAGGTAAGAACTTAAATACACTAAATCTTGAGTTTATTCTGAAGTTTCTGTGGCTCAGGGGTTGGAATTCTGACACCTATCAATGGGGGTTTTTTGTATACATACAGCTGCCATAGACTTGTTTTAAAATATTTAGGTCATTCTTAAAAATGTGAGTAAAGTCAGTCATTGGGAACCACTTAGGTTTTAGTTACAGGGTTTCATTTGCAAGAAAAAAGAAATATCTGCAAGTTAATTTCAAATCATGCTTTTTTTGTTGACTGCTTTTCTTGTGGTGTCCCTGTAGTTAGTTTCTGGTGCAATCACAAGAACTCTGTGCCAGCTGAGAGAGAAGTCTGTGTTAGTGCCATCTGAGGGATTAGCTGGCAGTGGGCAAAACAAAAATAGTACAGCCAGCAGACATTCCTGGGAGACTGACAGCATGGCTTCTATGGTCGACTTGGCCTTCAGCAGCCTGAGGGTTGGGTGCTTGCTTCAGCCCATCTCCAGTGCAGCCCCCTAATACAGTCTTTTCTGATGGTAGCAAAGGGTTCTGCAGATACACCAGCCTAACAGAACTGATGATTTGTATGTACTAGTGTTTGCAGATCAAGAGGAATACATAATAACTATTGTGCACACAATTGTTGATGAAATGTGACAAGGGTCTTATTATTAACACTTTTTTTCAATAAGCCTTATCGTCCATATTGGGTTGTGTGTCCAGTTAGAATCTATACTAGAAGAGACATGGAAAAATCCAATCCAAAAATCAAAAAAATCCAAGAAAAATAGTGCGGATAATAGTGTTAATACTTATAAATGCAAACACAGTTACTGAAATGTTTTAAAAAAATAAGAAAAAAAAATATGTTATTGTTCAATAAACTAGACTAGATGGACTAATACAGAAGAAGCAACAACTTTGCTTTCAGTAAGAACAGATAAACTGACCTGTAAAGTATGTCTGTCTAATTGGTGAGGCTTTGTGATTCTCTGCTCTCTTTCTTTTATGTATTGATCATTATTTTAGGTTTTTATTACTATTATTTTCAGTGTAATAGATCTGTTTTGCACTAAACTTACAATCCAAACCAAACAGCTGTTGAGTTCAGTCAGTCTTTGCTCATGTTCTGTGACTTCAATTTACTGGTTTTGTAAGTTCGCTTGTGAAACAAATGTGTCCCGTTGGGGGTTTTGTAAACTAACAGAATACCTGAACACTCCTTGTTTTAGGCTTTTCTCCGGAAATGAGGAGCAAGTTCCTCTCCCTCTTTGCTATTTACAAGGCAAAGGGGAAAAAAGTTGCTCATTTATTTTGCTTCTTTCTTTTGGAAAGCAGCCAAGTGAAAGAAAAGAACCATGAATGATTATAAATCACCTAAATTATAGCAGCATTGGGGTTTTTTTATCTATAGTACTAGTTTTCTGTGGCGGCAAAGGTACTGCTTTGGGTTTTTTCCCTTCTTGCAATCTTGATAAAATAATATAAGCAAACATACTGCCAGGGATGCTTTATTTAATTCTAAGACAGATGCCTACAAGGTAAGTTGGATTTTCTTCTGGAGCTGCCCATCAGCTGAGGCCTCTGAAGGGAGGTTAGGGGACTAGCTTAAACTTAAGAACCTTTCAAAAGCTTAAGTTAGATTAAGCTTCAAATCACTTCAAATGTGCCATCACAGCTGTCAAAGTGAATGTAGTTAGCTGGGGGGAAGTATTGATCTCAAAGTAAGTGTAATGCTCTTAGCTAGCTGGGGTGTAGGTTTCCAATCCTAAATCGGTTTAAAAAGATCTTACGGAAATCAACTAGCTTAAACATGCAAGAGATGGAGAATATAAAGTAATAGGTTGAATTTGCTTTGAATTGGTCATGTTTCAAAAGCTATGTTAGATCACAGATCTGTTTTCCTCTATATTACTGAAACAATAATGCCATAATTTACAGAATCAATTGAACCAGGAAAGACGGCTTGCCAGAAAAGCTTCCTCGAATGAAGAAGAAAGAAGTCCTGTCATAATACAGGAAAAAAGCAAAAAGCTTGAGCTGGAGGGTGGCTCTGGCGTTCTGTATTCCAAAGACACAACTGCTGACTCTGCTGTAAATGGAAGTCAGACGGATGGCAGTGAGAAGGAAGCCAGCCGCTCTGAAAGCAGCTTTGATGCAGACAGTGAAGCCTCAGAAAGCGAAAGTGCTTCTAAGCAAACAGCTTTCAGTTTGTCCAGCAACATGTCTGGTTTGCATGTCAACCACATAAATGTTAAAATGCCCCACAACAAACCAAGTGACAGTAATGAAGGGGTGATTTCTAGTGCCATATCCAAACTCAGCTTATGCGATACTATGCATGAAGATAAAAAATTGAGCCGTGGAGATCCAGCAGTAGGTTTATCAAATAATTCCATGTTCTCAGTAGACAAATCCCCTCTGTCCCAAACTCCTCAAAATGCTTTCCAGACACTTTCCCAAAGCTACATAACTAGCTCAAAGGAATGTTCTGTTCAGTCCTGCCTCTATCAGTTCACCTCTGTGGAGCTCCTAATGGGGAACAACAAGCTCTTATGTGAGAGCTGCACAGAAAAGAAACAGAAGTATCAGAAGAAAACCAACTCCACAGGTAAAGTGCTTGTACCTGCCTGGACACTTCACAAAAACCTCTCAAAACCTGTGCCCTGGCTGCTGTGTTGTTGCTCCAGCATGGGCCTCCCCCTTGTGGCTAAATAGGAAATGTCTCAAGCAGAACTTGTAACAATTTAAAACTTCATCCTGTCAAGGACAAGACAAAATTTTATATTAGAACATAACTGCAGATATAACTTAGAATTAATTTTGCAGCTTTTTGTTATTTGATACAGGATAAGTAATTTAAAGATGACCATCAACTGAGTAGATGCATTGTTCAATATTAATCTTTGTTGCTGTTTCTGTTCCTTACAATACTAGAAGCTTTGAAATAAATGCTGTATGTAATATTCAGCTCTAGCAACTTACATCCTCAGGGAAGTAATGTAATTAAGTATGTAAGGGGGAAAAAAAGACATCTATGATGAAGAGGGGGGGAAACACAAAGATTTGTAAGGATGGAGATGAGAACTACCTTCTTGTGACAATGGTTTCCTTGACATTTGTGTAGCCCAAGCAGACCATTAGGGTTCCCTGAGTGAGAAAAACAACTTTAAAATAATGAAAAATAACCTAATAAAAAGGACTGGAGGGTTTGTTTTGGTGTATAGTAATTCAGAAGGATCAAAAATTAAGCTCTTCAGATAATTTGTAAATAAAATACAAAGGGAGGTACAGAAACAAAAAATTGCCCATAAGCTGTGCATTTATAGCTATTTAAAGAGATACAATTTAAGCATAAGTAAATTCAGAAAAAATAATCTAAGCGTAGTATTTTATAATCATTCATTACTGGACTGAAAGTGCTATAATAAATAATGTTTTGGTTCCATAGGCACAATGAAAAATGGAAGAGGAAAATCTGTTCACAACTAAGCATTATTCTTTTCTTTCTAAAACAAAAGATGTAAGGCGTCACCTGTGTTTACATGAAATGCTCCGTTCTACCTCAGATGAAATATTTTCCTTTGGACATGTGTAAAACCAGTAAATAAATAATTTTTTTTGTCAGAAAGAAAAAAGCTGGTTTCATGTTCCCTTTTGCTGTATAGCTAATCACTGAGCTACTTTTGGGAAGAGCCTCAGGTTCAATTTCTGCACACTGGAGGAGATTGGAGTCCACACGTCCCAGTCCTGTGTGCTTAAGTCAGCAGGTTTTGAGGCCTGAAGCAGACGCCCCTCCTCAGACTTTTCTTGTAAATAAACATAAATGACTACAAAGTGTGTAGTCATTCAGAAAGAACTGGAGAATAGAAAATTAATCTCTTAGTAGTTAGGACATTAGCATAGGTAAAAGAGACCTGTGCCTTCCAATTCTTGTTCCAGTGATCATCCATTAATTTCAGATGAAATGGTTTTAACAGGACAGTTGGGTGCTATAGTAACAGACGATGTTGGTATCTCAGTCTGCAAGTGGACCTGGACTCTGTACATGTTTTCAACTTCTGATCTGATTCGCATGGGAAGAGCTAAAATAATGCTCAGATTTGAGAGACTGTTTATTAAAAACTAGAAAAAGAGGAAATATTTTTGTTACTCTTAAATTTTTCCCTTGCACTTTATATAACATGCACACAATCATTGCAACATAGAATATTTTGACATGTTTAAAAAATACCAAAATTCTGTGTGACTGCCTTCACTTTACAAATTATTTTGATATTCATAAATACAGAAAAGAAAATGGAAGGTGTCTACACAAATGCTCGGAAACAGCTGCTGATTTCTTCAGTTCCTGCTATTCTTATTCTCCATCTGAAAAGATTCCACCAGGTAAAAGGCCAAAACCCTCCCGTGTATTCCCCTGCCCCACTGGTGGACAAGCAGTTCTTTCAGTGTTGTTGTGTATACTGATATTTGCTTTTTATATGGAGAACCGCATCTGAAATATGCCTGTGTTCATTTTTTTTATTGTCTCATACCTTCAGAGCGCATTTAGCCATTCAGATGTATCCAGGGAAACCTCTTAACGTGTCCATCATGCTTATGTGTAGCAGGCATTGTACTGAAAGCATAACAATGTTTAAATCAGTTACAATCTTTTTATTGGTGTTGGTGTATTTTAATAGTATAATAATACACCTTAGCTTTAAAAAGCTTCCTAGTAAAAATATTTATTTTACAGTCTTTTTTTTTTCCTTTTCTTTTGAAGGCTGGTTTGAGTCTACGGAAAGTGAATAGGCATGTGGATTTCCCACTGATTTTGGACTTAGCACCATTTTGTGCTGCATCTTGCAAGGTACCCATTTCAAATCTTTATTGTTATGGTACTTCAAGCTGTTGTTCTGAGCACAAGTTAAACTAGATTGATGATGATGATGATGATAATGATAATGTTTATTATTCCTTCCTTTCCTAGAGGAATTACAGAGTGAATTTTTCAAATAGTATCCTCAGGTCAGAACTGTGCCTAATTGAAATTCCATTCATATCAAGAATATCACAGAAATTGACTAGTATTAATTAAGCTATGGTGCCCTGATGATGTTAGTGTATCTAACAGCATTTAAGCAAGTATTGCCGCTTCCATGGTAACTAAATTCAATTAATAGAGTATTTTTAATAGATGTATTTCACCATTGGAAAGCTGTAGATGTCTGTCTGCCTCTTTTGAAGTGATACTGTTGATAGCTAGTTAAGATATCTGTAAAATTCATTGTGAAATAATTTACTTTTTATTTTCTATGTTTCTGGAAATGCAGAATGTTACGGATGGTGCAAGAGTGCTGTACAGTCTTTATGGAATAGTGGAGCACAGTGGGTCAATGAGAGGTGGTCATTATGCGGCATATGTAAAAGTCAGGACACCCTCCAAGAAATTACTGGAGCATATTTCTACCACTAAAAATGTTCTGGGTATGTACAGAGCGTCTTTTCTCTGTGAGTAAACCCAACAGCAACCACTGGCCACAGCTCCTTATCCTTAAGGGGATTCATAGCAAACAATTTTTTTAGCTCAGAATATTCTGTTACTTCTGGACCACATAAATAAATTCTTTTTTCTGTTACACCCACTACATGACCTACTTCTGTATTAACCTCACATAGAGCTGAGTGAATAATGGAATTTTGGTTCAGTTGTTAAAGAGAGAATTGATGGAAAACTCTCTCTTTCCTAGTCAAAGTAATATGCCCAGATGAATAGCTGCGCGAGATTTGCTGCAGGGTTTCTGCTTGAATTTTGAGGACAGCACACTAGTTCTCGTGAATACATTTTGGATATACAGAATGAAGTCAGATTCTAGGATAGAATCTGTTAGTGAGTGACTTGTGGAGGCAAGAATGTTGAGCTGTCAGAGCAAGGTAAATATGCTTTCCCTTCATGGGGTGAGTGAGAACCAAGCAGTATCCTGTCTGTCCTATGATGTGTCACTTTGCATTTGAAGCTCATTTCCCAGAAGTAAAATTTTTAATACGGTTTTTGAAACTGAAGTCTCCCTCAGTCTTACGCTTCCGGTGCAGTGTTTATTAGAACAGATTAGATAGATATTTCTGTGTTCTTCGTTTCACACTGGTCAACTTTTGAAATAAGATTTTTTTCTGTGTCAGAATTGGTTGCATGCTAGTATAACTTACCGTTAGAACTCAGCAAGCTCTACTTCAAATGTCTTAGGCTTTTTGAACAAAATAGGAAAAAAGCAATGGAAGTGTACATTTTGTAAGCTTTGTCTTCTACCAGTGTTTCTCTTACAGAACTTTCTGACATGTAAATTTCATACTGAAAATACTGGATTGCATCTAAGTCATGAGTTCTTCTTGGGGCTTTTTGAAATATCCATTGTATTTGTTTGATAATGACGTGAAAGACAAGAAACAACTTACTTTGCTTTTGCATTTCAGGCTTAAAAGAAGCCATGGGAGCATCAGGAGGACAGTGGGTGTATGTTAGTGATGCCCATGTTCAGATGGTTCCAGAATCAAGAGTACTAAATGCACAAGCATATCTACTTTTTTATGAAAGATTATTACTATAAGTCTCAACAATTTAATTTAAAGATGGTAGTGTTTATTTAGTTTATCTTATTTAAAGCTGCAGTGCTAAGAGTACCTGTAAATATTGTGCCTTTATCTTGTAGAGAATTTATCATATGTTGACTCTGAAGTTCAGCCAAGCTATTATAAATATCTGAATTGTTCTCTTAAAGTATGCACTTTTCCAACCATTTAAAATTCCTAGATTAATTAAAATACAGTACCGTTAGAATGTAAGATGATGTCCTATCCTACTGAGGTCTATAGAAAGTTTGTTTTTGATAAAGATAAGCTTTCACCCATAGTACTAGAACAGTTGAGAATAACAATACTGATAGCGTTAAGTGCCTGGATTTGGTAGTGTACAGTAATTATGTAAAGTATTTCAACTTCTGTGATCTAGTCCACATCCTTCCCATCTCTGGGTTGGTTGTCAGCTGTTAAGAATCCTGCAAACAAGAACCTGTCAAATTGTGTTGCTTCCACATGTAGTAATTGGAAAGCAAAGTGCTTCCAGAATGGAGTAACAACAGCTGTCTCTGGATAAGGCTGCAGTGCACTTTCCCAATAGAGCTGGGAATAGATTGGGAAAATGTGGCTTCCTCAAAAGTAACAGTGAATCCTCAGATATCCAGTACCCTTTCAGCTGCCTCCAGCTGGCACTGGTATAGCAATGTATTCCTGTTTAAATATGTACTTGGTGTGCATATGTATATCCTCCTATATATATATTTATATACACACACATGTGTGTATATATATGCACACCATAAATACATCATTATATATTGTCATTTTACCTGCTAGGAAAGACAATTGCCAATATTTCTGTATTTAGTAAATTTTCAACTTCATATTTATGACAATGTACAGCATATAAGCTTGTGTATGAAAATATATGGAATTTAAGTGTAACTGGGTAATTCTGTTAAGTTTTGGTTCTAAACATGAATTTGTTTATCTCTTCCTGAATACTTTTCTCACAGGAGTAATAAACTATAAATTATTTTTGCACTGTGTTGGAGTTGAACAGTAAATGACGACTTTTGCCCTCCAATATGTGTCTGGACTTCCCTTTGTCATCACTGGAGGACAGCAGGTGTCCTGGTGGCAGAACTTGTTTCCCTGTCATGTTTGACTGCCCTGTATGGAGCTGTTACTAATTTTTGAGATTTCTCATTTCCATCTCAGAGAGGAATAGATACATAATAAGCTCAAAATCTGATGACTATTTTGAAGCTGGCAATTATTTTATTTAATAAGCAGTTACTTCAATACAAATTACTTCTGTAACAGTTCCATCCTGTCCAACTTGCTCTTTGGTAGAGAAAAAACTATGTTTATTTCTGTTTACTGTTTTCATTTATGGAAATGTGTTTTGGTAGGAAAAAAAACAAACCCCAAACAAAAACTAACGACCCATGTTACCCCTATTGTTATCTGTACCACATGTCATCATACCTATTGGACAACTTTCCTATTCTTTAGTTCTGTTTCAGGGCTTCATCTCACCTGTATTTACTCTTTTGTAGAAAGAAAATAGCAAAACCTGCCATAGCAGCATTTGCTCAAACTGCTGAGATCCATTTCATAGCCACATTACCTGTACACACGTGTGCAAGGAACTAAGGATTTTTAGGCCATACAACTGATGAGTTGTATGAATGAGCTCCTGCTTGCACAAGATTTTATTTTCCAAAGGAAGACTCCTCTGTTTAGGTCAAAATTAGGCTATAGATTTTGGCCAATGCAATCATTTTTTCTTTCACTGATTAAAACGGAAATCAAGCAGTCAACTTTAGCTGTCTGTATTCCAACTAAACACTTCTCAACCTGAGTCTACAGTAAGAAAGAAAAAATGATGTTTATACTGGAATTAGTTAAAATATATTAATTTGCTTTTACCTCCTTATCTTCCCATACCCTTCATCCATCTACACACAGCTTTCCCCTCTTTGTATATAGCTGATCAAAACCCACCAGCTGGTTCTGGGAAAGAATCAGAGCAAATACCGAGTTTCACTTCTTTGACACCACCTTGCTAGGAGACCACATATGGAGTGTATTTCATCCACCTTAAAGCAGACAGCCTGAATAGATGAGGCCCTGGTCCTAGCTTTGCTGACTTCTCTAAAACTACTAAACTTAAGGACCTACATTAATTCCTTTTTAGTGTAGAACTACATAAAGACTCTCCATAAAGTATCTTCTGTTACCAGCCCAAAGATCTTTCAGGCCTGTAGCATCTTCTCTTCATCGAGCTGCATCATATCTTTGTGGTCCCCTCCCAGCCCTGAGAAAGTGCAGTACCCTACATCTTCACATGGAACAACTTAGAAATGGCTCTCTCTTTGTTCCACCCTTCTCACAAGGGCACCACTGTTTTCTTCATCAGCCTCGACTGTTCTTTACATGTCCTGGATCCCCGTAAGCCTGTGTCAATGTCTTATTTCACTGATCCTTAACCATAAAGTTTCCCAATCCCATCACTTGCATCCTTTGAACTAGAAACATTCCTGTTGGAAGAGCTACTGTAACTGCAATATTGCCTCTTCCTACAGACTGCAGTACAGGTATCTAGAGAAAAGCTGTGACTCCCAAGCAGCTATCTGCCAACCTGTCACAAGACAGTGCCTTCAAAACAATGAGGAAGGAAGCAAAGTGGAACGCCCTACAGAGCTTCCCTGTAGCAGTCGCTGTATCAGCTAAGGAATTAGTCCAGATTATAGAGCCTTTCTCACCAGAAAGAATCTTTCTACCTTTGGATTTAGGTACAGTTTATACTAAACATGGCAACAGGTGATGGTGAGATTTATTATACTAACCCACCTACACCGACACATGTACAAACACCATGTTTGTAAAAGTCTGTTCTCCTAAGACAGGGCTACAAATACTCAGTGGTGAAGAAAAAAAAAAACCACAACAAACCAACCCTGAACTTCTTTGCCTAAAATGTATGCACTGTGATTGTCTTTGTTCAGAAAATGAAATTATGCAGTATGCCAAACCCTGCTCCCCTGTTCCCATCTGTGCACTCTGTATCAATGAAGTTCTCTTTCTTACAGACTTCAAGTGGTAGCAGGTGAAAGTGGTTTATAAATTCATTAAAAGGCTGAAATGTCTTAACTTCACCATTTGCTTCTCTTCGGACTTCTTTTATGTTAACACCAACTGAATCAGAATGGAACATATGAAATTAACACATCTGCATTCTCAACCCATTCTAAAAAGCTAATTTGAACACACTAGTAAGAAAACTAAGATTTGGAAAGGAATAATTTCTTGAGAAGAAACTTGAAGATGTATTAAAATGGGAACAAAGTATCTGAATACAACACTTCCGTTATCAAAACCTGGCAAATCCAATTTTAAATAAAATGTGGCAGCATGCTTCACCGAACAGCTTCACAGCAGTCCTGGTTAAACAAAGGTTTGATATTCCTCAGTTTTTATCAGCTGGAAGCTCTCTTGCTGTGCCCTGTACACATTTAAGCATTTGTACAAAGATTTATATGTGAAATCATAAAGAGATGCCACTACTGTTCAGCAGAACCATTTCAGTCTCAGTTTTTTAGATGGATTATTTTCGCTTCTGTATCTATTTACTCTGTCCTAGGATGTCATATTGCCAGCTGTTTTAGCTGAGCTTGGTGTATAAATAAACCGCAGAAACAGTGGGAAAGTGATTATTCAATATGATTTAAAATCTGGGTTTTTTCTTGTTCACTGAGATTCGGTGATTACAAAATACATTCTCAGAGAGCAGTCTGTTAGTGTAAGTCAAAACACTTACTTTGCACAACCTTATATAAAAAGCCTAAGTGAATTTATTTGTCAGAACAATTGCAGTGCATTGTAACTATTTTAAGACTACTTGGTATAAATTCCATTGACATAAAATTATAAATACTCCTGTCTTCGTTGATATTAATAGAAAAACTATTTTGCAAGTGTCAAAAAATGTTTCTTGCATCTATTGCAGCTTCCAATATTTTTTTGAGTACACAATAAAAATGTGCAGTACTGCTTTTAAAAGAAAACAATAAAGTATTTATTTTGAGTAGGTTTATGATTTATTAACACTTACCCCATTGCTTTGCTAGATTAGTGTGTTGGGTTTGAGCTGCGTAACAAGGGGACGATTACAGTGAACTCTGTAAGGAAACCACTGTGTCAGTGGCAGCCATTTCACAAAGTTGAATTCCGATTCTTCTGTTATTTATTCATTCAGATAATCCCTGGGACGTTCATATGGTCTTGCACTTAAACAAAAGAAAATCCAAGTAACCCAAAAAAGCCCGTTGCTAAGTCCAGAACACTTGTGAGCAATAAATCAAGCATATTAGAAATTTCACGTTGTTTTCATTAATTTAATTTTTCATCTCTTTGAACTAGTAGTCTAATTTTATTTTGCAGGTATTTAAATAATAACATTTTTAGAATTCCTAGCATCCTGAGACATTGTACACTTCATTTGTAGATTTATAATTCCAAATATTACTAAGTAAACAGAGTCTTAAACACAGACTGTATTTAAAAAACAATCTGATCAGTTTTCTAGCCTGTCCTTGGTGCTTTAACAAGTTTATCAGAATAAAGCTTTCATTTGTCTTCTATTAATTTTGTCTTTTCATCCATGTTATATATTATTTGACAAATGTATAAATAGAACATCCCACGATTTGGAAAACTATATTGTTTAATATAAGCTATATGTTGTACAATTGAGTTCACGAAGCTTCCATTTTTTCCACTCAACTTAAAAAGACAATATTTTTTCCTTTCACCTTGTGTCACAACTTCACTGCACTTGGAAGAGCTACCCAGAGATGAGTCCATACCCTTAAACTTAACCTACACCATTTGTCCCCCCTGCCTTACCATCTGTGGCATATGTCACAGATTAAGACAGTTTCTTCCCTTTGCACAATCCAAGCTCTCTAGTTCTGTGATAAGACCAAGACAAGGAGTGGGTCCCCCCATGTCCCCAGCTTCAATAGCAACTTGAAGCTCATCCATTCATAAGCAGCACTCCCGAGTTCCAGCTGTGTGACAGTCAATGCTGGACAGATTTAGAACTTCCAGAATACTTAAATCCATGTCTAGCTATTCTTTGTGACACAAACAGAGAAAATTCTAGAACACTAAATAGCAATATGTAGCAAAAGTGGCACCAACAAATCTCACACTGAAATCATTACATGAAGTAAACCACAAGTTTCTCAACACTTTCCTACAGATTTATAAACAGTTATTTTACTACTGCATGTCTTAATTCAATTATCAAAGAGATGATGGATGTTTTAGGCATTCACAACAGATGACACTGAAGGAACGAAAGGCAGTGACCATGGTAATGAGTAATGCGCTAGGTAATGAAAATCTGTTCTGCAAGAAGCAATGCAACCACCAAATCCTTGCCTACAAAAACAACCCTAATATCGATATAAGAGCTAAAGACCAATTTCGGCGTATTTCATACATTAAAATGCAGTGATAACGTTAAAGTTAATTTGGATATTAAATAAAGAACTGTCCTCCACATACGCACACACTGACCCGACTTACTCAGGACGCCGACACCCTGCAGCCATTCAGCACCTATGTTACTTACGGAGTTCAGTGCAAAATCACTACACAGAGTTACACCCGCTTAACGAAACAACTTTGTATACTTCTTTCTTGCCGACTCCGCCCTCCTCCACACTGGGACACTCTCCCTAGCAGTCACCTGTGGAGACCGCAGGGCTGACGAGTTTTCCCTGCTCCCCTCACGCTAACGCGTACAGGCGGCAAGGAGAACCCCGCGCCGCTCCCTCAGAGGGCTGCTCCCGTTCGGAAGCGCAGACCGTTAGGAGCACGGCCCCGCCTTTCTCCCCCGCCGCGGCTGCCATGGAGAGAGGCGACAGACCGGAACTGGTGTGGATGCCCACAGTCAAGATGGCGGCACCGGGCGCTGCCCGTGCCCTTCGCTTCCTGCCGCTGGGGGGAGCAAGGCATGCACCACCCTATGCCAGGCGCGCCCTTAGCAAAGATGGCGTCCAGAGGCGCTCGCGTGTTCCAGGCTAGCGTCAACGCTGTGACGATTTTTACTTCCGGGTGAGCGCCGCTAGGCGCCATATTGTCTTGGTCGTGAAGACGGGGAGCGAAAGAGAGGAGGCGACGGTGGAGCGGTAGCAGCGGTAGCGCCTGTGGCGGGAGGCGGGGGCGAGTGTAAGTAGCGGGGCAGGCTGCGCTCGCCAGCGCTCCCGGGGGGCCGGCGGATGTCGAGCTGACCCGAGCTTCCTCTTCGCTCCTCCTCCTCCTCCCCCTCCCGCAGCCGGGCCGAGCCGGTCCGGGCCGGTCCGGCAGTCGTTGGAGGGCGCGCGGCAGCGAGCGGAAGCCGGCGGACTGGAGGAGAAGGGCAGCCTCGAGCTCCTCGCCCTCCCCCGCCGCCCGGTGGCCCGCGGCGCATGCGCGGCTAGGAGACGAGGGGCGGCCACCGCCGGGGAGCCCTGGGGACCCCGCTCCAGCCCGGCGCGCATGCGCCGCG
>JAOEHY010019711.1:0-15413 GCA_025447955.1 Psilopsiagon aurifrons | reverse complement strand
CCGAGGCAGCTCTTTTAGGAGGGGGAGGTGAGTTAACAAACTGCGTGGCTGATTTACAGCTTAAACCACGACACAGGCCATAATAAATTGTATGCAAGAAGGTATGTACGTATATCTAAGTATGAACAATGTCATGGGTAATTTTTTTTTTTCCCACTCCAGAGAGGAAAATACTTTTCACAATGAGGGTAGTGCAACACTGGAACAGCTTACACAAAGCTCTGGAATCTCAATTCTTGGGAGTATTCAAAACTTGATTATGACCCCGGCGAAACCCACGTCACTTCACTCAGCTTTTAGCAGGAGCTTGGACCAGGTGACTGCCAGAGTTCCCCTCCAAATTAAATCTTAGCGTGCATGCAAATCACTTTTTTTTTTTCCATATTTGACATCTACTTAATCCCAGGCTCTGACATAAATAACAGAAAGTGACAATCAGTACCTGCTACAAAATACCAAATAAATTCAGCCTTCCTTCACCATTTCCAGAGTCACTAAAACCAATTAAATACTAAAATTGTGTCCTGTTCCACTGTATAGAGAAACTGGTAAGATCAGAGAAGCTAAATGGTATAGAGATCCACGGGTTTGGTCATCTAGAAATTCACCAGAGGTGGACAGAACTTTGAAAACAGGTTCATCCTTCAGATTGGAGGGGGATATCAGGGTCACTGCATATAAAAGAAATCATCAGATCTATGCTTACAGCCTTGCACACACAAAGAACTATGTTTTTCTCATATGCAAAGCCAACGATCTGCTTCTAGTATTTGCCACTAAGCAAGAGAAATATCTTTGAAAACACGAGCACTGTCCTCATTTACAAGAGGGCTTTTTAGAAAAGTGTTCTCCTTGTGCTATTGCTGTACTATCTGAATACAGCAGATACCAACAAGTTTTCAAGTTTTAAATGCTGTTTTCAACATTATGTTAAATTTTCTTCTTGGACAACTTGATGAAACAGAGACAAAAATGTGTTTGAAATTGATCATGTGTGCCATTGTATTAACATCATTAATAACAATATGGAACAAACCTATTAATTATAATTGTTAGCATAAACTACTAATAATTGGATCTGTGCTTAGTTTCTGCCTTTCCATATGAGGAACTTCAAGAGCATGCAGTAGTGACCAATACAAAGACATGCAAAGGTTATCTCAAAGAACCTCATGCATTCACTTTTAGTAGCATAGCATTTGGCAGAAATATTTACTTAGGACCCTGTGGGGAACAGCACAAGGCACCAGGATATGCTGCTGGCAGCCCAGCAGGGAAGCAGGTTTGAAGAAAAGGACGTGGAAGTCCTGGTGGACAGCATGTGGAACGTGAAACAGAAATATGCCTTTGCCATAGAGAAGGCAAATGGTATCCTGGGCTGCACTAGTTGCCAGCAGGTAGAGGGAGGTGAATCTTCATCTCTACTCTGTGCTGATGAGGCCCCGGCTGGAACACTGTGTCCGCTTATGCACCCCTCAGTAAAAGAGAGACATGAAGATACTGTAGAGATACCACTGAAGGACTATGAATATGATGAAGGGGCTGGAGTATGTTTTCTGTAAGAAAAGTCTGAGAGGGCTTGGTCTGTTCAATCTGGAGCAGGCTCAGAGAAGATCACAAACAGTATTAAGAAGATGGAGCCAAGTTCATTTCAGTGGTGCTGAGTGACAGGACAAGAGACAATGGGCACAAACTGAAACACAGGAGCTTCTGTCTGAACAGCAGGAAACACTTTTCACTGTACAGATGACTGAACGCTGGCACTGAGCACAACCAGGTTGCACAGGGAAGTTGTGGAATTTCCATCCTTGGAGATGGAACAGCCATCTAGACATGGTCCTGGTCTCTAGGTCACCCTCCTTACATGAGAGATGGATAAGATGTCCTCCAGAGGTCCCTTATAAGCCCAGTCACTCTAATTCTGTAAACTTCAACCCTACAAATGAAGTACAGAGGTAATAAACTTCCCCTTACAGTAAGTTTTATTATCTACAGTGCCTGTCAAAAAAGATGAGCATATTGAACGATATTTTTTTCTGCCAGCCCTCTTAGCAATATAAAGTCTGTCAACATCTAAGCTCTTATTCATTCAGAGACACAAACCACCTCTCAATATTCCCGTCTAACTTGCACAGATAGAGATGTTTAGTCTTTCTATTCTTGCACTCTGATGTCAATCTATAATTACAGCAGAATACTGAGGAAAAAGGTGAATTTTAAAATCAAATATTAATGTTCACTGATTTTTTTCTCATTTTGGAAATGCTGGTACAGTCCAGTTATATTTTCATCCCTCTGAAGTAAAGTGGTTTCTGCTCTTATTAATTGTCCTTGCTATAATGCTGACACTGTGGTTTCATTAATTTGTGGTGGTTTTTTTTTTTTTTTTCCGTAATCTACAAACTTAAATCCTAAGATTATGAAATCTGAATTGTGTCTTGCCTCTGCTTTTATTTTTACATGAAATTTTTGAAGCAGGAGGATTCTAGCCCTGTCAATAAAATCAGAATCAGAAATCTGTCTCACATAAGATCTTCTCAATTAACAGAGTGCCCTCCATACCTTGGCCAGACCCTCGTATACTACCAGGGGTCCCATCCTGCTAGCCATTTCTATATACTCTAGTTTCTAACTTTTGAAATCAGGCCAGAAACCACTGGCTCTTGAGTGCCACTTTCTGAAGTCACAATGTACTTTATGATGGAATGCTGGAGTAAATCTATTTGGACCCTGTAGTTCATGCCACTAAACACCTATTTTGATTTTGCCCCTTACTAATTCCTCTAAGAGAATTCATTACTTATTTCTGAATATGAAGATAAACGTGCAAATATATGTATAGCTATTCCATTTTAAATGGTTTTATCTCACTCATTTTTAATTGTTTGCGTTTCCACTCTGAATCTGACGTGCTCTACCGGCACTAATTCTTATAAAAGTATCCTTCACTTAAGCTCTGGGTTCTCATATTCATTGCTGCCTTTATTGTTTCTAGATGTACTCTATCATCATAGCATAATGTGGTCCAAAATACTAATCAGTTCCTCTATTCTTCATTAACAAAACACA
Source organism: Psilopsiagon aurifrons (assembly GCA_025447955.1). Classification (NCBI taxonomy): domain Eukaryota; kingdom Metazoa; phylum Chordata; class Aves; order Psittaciformes; family Psittacidae; genus Psilopsiagon; species Psilopsiagon aurifrons. Next base: position 12,344 of record JAOEHY010019711.1, on the reverse strand, counting down.
AGTTTAACAATTCAAGCTGGCTGTAATTTCCAAACAGTTTTTTTAATCCCTGGTGTTCAAACTGAATATTGTATCACAGTGTTTTAGTTGCATAGTGCATTTAATATGATGAATAAAAATATTTAAATTAGCAAAGAATTGCAAGAATGATTATGTTGAGAATACACTGCAAATTAGAATTGATCTATATTTAATACAGCGCAATAACACATATAAATTGCTTTAAAATATTATATTATAGTTGTGAAATTCCGGAAATCCCTCAGTTATACAAAAATAAATTAGAAAAATACTTTTTTCAAATTATTTTTGAATAATACAAATTTTAAAAACCAACAATTCTTTAACTGTATTTACAATATTTGATTTATCAGCATTTTTGATAATTATTTTCATTTAATTTTTAATTTCTTGAATTTTATTTTGTGTTATTCCATACCACTGGTTTCAGAATTCCACAGCATGAGTTTCTTCATCTTAAAAAACCCCAAAATATTAAATAGAAATTAAAGAATTGGAAACCACATTCAGTTTGTTCTATAGTAGGTCTTTATTCTAAAAATAGTACAGGTATACGCAGATAAGCATGAAGAATCTAAAAGTAAAATGCCGTGGTTGCTTTTTGTTGCTTAGTTTAATAAAACTACAAGATTAAGGATAGAATCAACATAGTTTTGTTTCAATGCAAATCTGAAACATCCTGACCACCATTTGGTTTACTTCATCTAGAAGTGAATCACCAGGGAAGTGATTTGTTAAAATATCGATCCCCCAAAGTGGAAGACAGTATTTTCCTGAACTAAGCAATTCTACAGCATCAAGTTGCTCAGAATGCAACAACTGCACCTCAGGGTCTTTTTCTTGATGCTTTTGTCCTTTTTTAGGGTACAGATATACCCAAAGCCCTGATGTTATTTCTTTGTCAGATCTACAGCTTTGAGTGGCAGCTGAACAAAGCCTTAATGCTTTATCTTCTTGCCTTCTGTAAGCCACATTAAAAAAACATGTGAGGTTCTAGTTTACATGAGAATTTGTATTTATTTTCCATAAATAATATTTAAAGACTCTTGGAAATATGTTTTTTTCAGTTAATGTTCACTGGCTATGAATAATAGGGATCATAAGCCAGACTCAAGTGAATAAATAAGTTTGAAGAATATTCATAAACATTGCTTTCAGTTCTACTTTAACTACTTACAACAATAGGCAACTTCAGTGTACTCCTTCCACAGATGGAGTACCTATGCTTCAAAAGTACTGTGCAATAAAATTTTAGTATGATATATAGATTAAAAAGAACAATTCACTCTTCAGTGTCTAAACTAAGTATTGTAACAATGAATCCATGGTAACCATTCAAAATGAATTTCAAGAAAAAGAACAGTTTATTTGCTTCATTAAAATCTGTGAAGCATTCAGATTGAACAACGTAAGCAGAATGCTGCAATATAAATCTTCTTAATTTACATACAGGGGTTCATTATGCATATTTTATAGCACTCCAAAGAACTTTAATTTACAGATTTTTGGAATTTTACCAACCCCAAAGAAGTGCTAAACATGCCTGTTGGAGCATTTAACCAAAGTAAGTCCCTGGAGATTTCCTCAATGAATGCAGAATTATCGTTTATTTGCATTCTTTGTAGATTTAAAGCAGCAAGGACTATTAACGAGATAATGGTAAATGCTATTCAAATGTTAGTCTTCGGCAAACTATTCACTAAAATGAATAACTCAATGTACAAATTTCATAGTATGTAACTAAATTGAGCCAGCATTTGCTCAGCTCATTTAGGTAGGTAATTTGACTCAAAATGGCCAGTTACTGAGCAATATGCAGCTGAACAGACTCAAGCAAATAATTCTACTAAGAACTTTAGAATGCATCTCTAGTCTGCATCTACCTTCACTGTTAATTTTCCTAAATATAGAGCAGTATATACAGAATAAATAATAACTCGCCATTATGCCCTCTGTATACAGCTAAGAATATTTTTGCTGGTGAAGACATATCAGTGAATTTTATTTTTTTTACAAATCTGTCCACTGAAAAAAAAAATAATCTACCTGTGCATTACACTTCTATGGATTATGTTCAGTCTATTTCAGCTCTAGAAGCTACAGTTATTTTTAAGGTCTTGGGATATGAAAAAGATTGATTTTAGTACTGATATCTGTTGATGGAGCAACAGTTATTTCTATGACAGTATTTAATAGCAGTATAGGTCTTAGTAAAATAAACAACTTCTCTGATCACATGTATAGTGGACTGAACAGTATTTCTTATGCCACACACCGCTGCCTAGCTGTTTCCATTATGTTCTAGAGAATACATTTATCATAGCAAAGGTGCAGTTGCTTAGAAAACTATCAGAATGAATTAGACTGCATTATGCTTCATGTGAAATTATCTGTATCTCTGGAGCCGGCCAAAATAAGTTTATTAGGGTAAGTTTTTTTCTCTCTCCAAAACATAAATCCTTATTTTTTAAATATTTACATAATACATTAGCATTTTTTCCTTCTTAGAAGAGTACATTTTAAAGGCACTGAAAATAGGAGACACAGAATATTTAGTGGCAATATCCCAATGTGCTCTACTATATGACTGAGATGAAATTGCAGATAAGCTAGTTTGGAGCTCAGTTGTTGTATTTTGGTTGGTTTGGGGTATTTTTCCAGACTTCACTTTTTTGCTGTACTGAAACACAGAGCTCTGAAGCTCTCTGCAGTGCAAATCCAAATGATAATTTCAGGAAACCATGGAAAGATTTCGTCCTCATTTTTCTACAGGACTTCAAAACTGGCAGAAAAAAACCCACAGTCTGCCCCATTAGCAGAGCTGTCGGCTGATTTAGGAAGCATTTTTTTATCTCAGTTTACCCTTCTGCACTACAGCTCCGTAGGTGGTTCAAGTTGAATTTGTGATCCACAGCAGGTGTATTCTCTGGTATTTAGAGTCCAGAATGAGTAACTGATTAGAAGACATCACACCTTCTTTCCTATTTATACACCAAAGGTACCTTTAAAGGGCGTCGGGAAATTATAAGCACTTATGCCCCAGTCTTACATGCAGCCAGGACAAACCTGGCATCTAGATACCAGATCACAAAAGGTCCTTCAAGATTTACTTGTAATCTGGTGTACATACGCATTCACTGTGCCAAATGAAATTATTTAAACAGTTAAATTCCAAACCAGACATTATTTGAAAACCATATGACTCTACATTAACTGTATATCCAAACATAACTACATAAAACCACAAAAAGTGATGTAAGAAGATTTACTAATTTAAGGATACTTGGCATGTGGCATGCTCTAATTTAATTCAAATCTCTTTTTAACAGTGTAGATGAACTTGAACACAGTGACCATTGGAGCTTCTATCTTGACACATTCTGCTGGATCATGCTAAGAAACTATGTCATGTAGAGGTAAGAATTTGCATAAACATATAGATATCTCTCTAAAAAAACATGCCACTAGATCAGCTGCATTAGAGACTGAACATTTGCAATTTCTTTTTAGAGTATTCCTATCTGTAAACAGTGGGGAATTTATGAAATATTTACACAGTGTATAATGATCGACCTCCAAATCTGCTGATTATCATTTTGTTGCCCAATAACCCTATTAATGTCTCCAAAGACAAATGCTGACACATGATCACAAGCTTAAAGCTTTAGGGTACATTTACTTACAAGGATAGCATATTAATATGAAGGTTAAGTCAATGCACAGAGTCTCAGTGGTGGTGAAATATACCTGACTTTCACAGCTATGGCCTGTTATCTGCAATTTAAATGCAATCAAGGACATGGAATAGGGTAAAAAAAAAAAAAAAAAAAAACAACAAAAAAGCACCAACCAAAACCAAAACTCTAAAAAAGAGTTAAAAAATATCTGCAATTCCTTGTTCAAGTCTGTGGTTGCAGTGGCTATGAATAAAATCTTAAAAACGTGACCAAAAGAAACAAAAACAAACAAACAAGCAAACAAAAAAAAATGTGAAGATACCCTGTGAGGCCTAAATTCATTTCAGTAGTATGTTAACTCCAAACTGTTATGCACATGTTCACATTCTTAATCTCAAAAATTCTGTTATGCACATGTTATACACATTCTTAATCTCAAAAATTAATAGACATGCCAAATTCTTGACTAGCAAGTAATTATTATGAGATACAAAATAGGCTTTTCTTTAATATTTCAGGTTTCTGAACCAAAATATCTGAGTATGTAACCCAGATGATTTTACATGTAACAAGGATCAGAAAATACAAATGTCTATAAAAATATGCAAAAATAGGAGGAATGATTTTACAGAACAGTCTTAGCACAATAATTGGCAACATGAATGGGGAATGTCATTCTCATGATATCTTTTATGTACGTTTGTCTGAGTGTACATGCATGCGTAGGTATTGCCTATGACATTTCTAGTGCTTTCTCATCTATGACTGCAGTTACTTAATAAATATTTCTGCACTGTAACAGCGGATAGGGCATTTTTCAATTTCATACTAAATTCACAATGTTAGCTTAGTGGTTTATGCTCCCCTATAAAACAATTACTGTTTTTTCTTCTTGCAAGATATATTTTTGGAAGCCGAGGCATTCCAATATAATCAAGAGTTTAGACAAGAAGCACCTTTGTATAAGGAACTCAATTATTTTCTAACACGTACCTTTAGGCTTATCTTATGTTGTCAGGGGCAGCAGCAGGCAGTAAGTTTTACTCACCATTAAAAATAAGAATGCTGCTGGGTTTTTTTTAATCTGACATTTTATTACCAACAAAAACTGCATCAGTGTGTGACTCCCAGGCCCAGAATACCTATCAAATAAATCCATGCTATCAATAACTCTTGCACTACTGCTGCTAAAGAGAGATTCAAACACATGCTATGGTAGGTCCCCGAATCAGCATTAATAAATAATGCTACTTGCCAAACTTGGTTTCTAGACAGATAAAGTTTTAATTACCTGACATCAATAACACACTTTAACAGTGCTACTGTACTTAGGGGCTCTACTAAGATTACTGAAGAGAATGTGATACAAGAACCCCAGGATTGCTGGCAGTTGCTTAGGCTTTTGAAGACTACTTTTAGTGAAAGACTGTCATTCTTTTCAGAGGGATGTTTTCAGAGTGGATTTATTGACAAAATGGCTGATATGTCCTTCAGGTGAAATCAGCCCTATGCAGGAGGCAAGGAGAAAACACACATTTTCATCACTTCTTATTCTGAAGTTTTAAGTGGAACATGACTAGGATATCATCTTTCAAATAAGGATGCATTTTACAACACAAGAGTTTCTTAGACTCATTATTTTGCTGATGGTTTAATGATCCTTAAAGAGACTTTTATTTCTTTTAGTTTTTAATAACACAGTTTAACATAAAAATAACTTCCAAGAAATCAAGAAATATTATTTTTTTTAATTAATTTTAAGTCAATAGTAGTGGCTGAAGTGTGTCTTTCTGATTCTACCTAGAGCTACAATTCAAGACCCCTATGTACTGCTAATAACATTTTTCTCGCATGCACAGAAATACTGCCTTAAATATTGTAATAGAAATATTACCTTAAATCTTTTCTGATGTCCATAAATAACATACTCGTCTTGTTATAGCTTTAAAAAAAAAAAGTATCTGACATTATCTAATAAAATTCAGCATTTTTTTTATTGATCTGTTCAATGCCTTCCAGGTTATGTGAAATCAGAATTTTGTTCTTACTGTTTTTCTTTTTAATAACCAATGTTCTTGGTGGCAAATAACTATTTGAGAGAATGTTAATTCCCTTTTTTTCTTATTCCTGGAGTCCTTTCTGTACCATTTCTATGGGACAGCATTTAGGCAAAGAAGAATATGAGTTGACGAATGTGAATTTAAGACATGCATCTCACTAACACATAGCACTACTGTCTTCTGCATCTTTATTGAAGAGCTTATTAGCTGTATTAGCAGCATTCCACTCTCGACAGAGTTTTCACACTGGTCACAGTGGTACACAATTTATATAAAGCAGCTTGTATAGATACACAAATCTGCACCAAGGACTCCAGAGCTGGACACAGTACTCTGAGTGGAGTCTCACCAGAGTAGAGGATGACTGTGCGGACATTATCAGTTAACAATTAATGTATGCATGTCCTCAGACGTTGCAGCCATTTTGATGAGGGACAAACATTTCCCTGCACCATTCAGGGATTATTTGTGTTAATTATATAAGCCTACAGTATCAGGGACTATACAAGCAGGTTTTATTACCTGCCATAAGACAGTAGGATAGCAAATTCCAAGAGCACTAAAGATCTTAAATATATTATTTCTGCATTCTAAAATGGTATTTAGAAATTCTCTACTGACAGCTAAATAAAATTTCTTCATGGTACTTTATCATTTCTTAACACTGCATTTTAAGATGGACTGGGAAGAAGAGCAGTGATAAAATATGAGGACATGTATGTGTTACAATAATGAATTGAACTTTCTTGCTGTTGACAGAAAATTATTACAATTACCTAAGGTTTTACATTTTTTATATTTTGCAAGTGTTCCAATTTGGAAGCAGTACTCCTGCTTCTTCTCAACAGTCACAGGAAAGTCAACTTCTTTGTAGTAGGTTTTTTTTAGAATAATGCAAAGTACCTACTCAGGTTGTTTCAGTCAAAAAAATTTTTTGGGGAAAAAATCCCCAAAGAACCAAACAAAAAAGAAAGGCTAATATTTCTTTTTCCTGACACTAGAACAGTAAATTGCTGCCCATACATTCTATGACAATAACTATTTTTTTTATTTTGGCAAATCCATCCTGACTGATGCAAACATTTTAGTCTCCTTCATGTGCCCAGAAATATGTTCCAGGAGGGCTCGCTCTATGATTTTCGCAGCTGTGTCAGCTAAACCAGGACATCTGGTCATTTCACCTAATTCCACTTTCAAATTAAACTAATAGTACAGGTCATAATAAAGTGAAGCCAAATGCTCACCTTCACAGAACAGCATCTGTCCCATTGATGAAACTGAGATGACTTCACAAAGTTCGAGTATGGATACACAAGCACATGAACAGTGGGGAAAAGGTGCAGACATTTATCAAGACAATTTACAAAATTTTTAAGTGTAGAAAATGACATGTGTAGCTCCTTTAGATCTATAGCATTCCTTCAGATTCATTACTCTCTAGCTATAATCATTTTCCAAAAGTGTACAGTTGTCCTCAGTGTTCAAATTAGACATACAAATATAAACATTGCCAGGGTGCAGCTGGGAGTAGCCCCAGCCCTGGGCATTGAGCATATCCCTGGGTACAGGCCAAAGCTTGCCAGAATATCAGCCTGCAGGAGGGGGTCAGCATCAGGGCTGGTGAGGCTCAAAACAGACATGGGGAGGTGGGCAGCCTGGAAAGGATGAGCGAAGGCTGAGGCCAGGCCAAGACATAAGCCCCTCTGGATCTAAGCCTACACCAGGGGCCTTGGCTGTGCAGTGGGGCTGTGGCTCCATCAAGGACCAAGTGCCAGTGCCGCATGGGCAGGGGTCAGCCCTGGTCACAGCCTCCCCACAGGGAGACCAAGAGCCTCTTCCCACAGCCACCAGTGGCATGAAAGTGCCCTAGGCCATGCTGGGGATGTGCTCAGGGTCCTTACGCATGTAAACTATACTGACAACTGCTGCTTCCCTCTATTAAAATGATTTATCAATTGTTATATGGAAGAGTGGAAGAGGAATTGTTCTCATCCTCTCAACTACTATGTATCTATCTTCACTATTCTGTATCAGGGAAGCTACCTCGCGCATCCCTGATGGAATTTCATAAATATATTAAAAGAAATTTATGTACACTTTTATGTGTGTACGCTCCATATGTATACATTCTGTAAACAGAAATTCAAGTGAGTTTGTGTCCAAAATCAGGAATCACAACAGAGTTTTAGAATCATACTTGTACTCTTGGTAATGCCTGAAAAAGCTGCCTAAAGAAACTATACAAACTTCTAGTGTTTTCTCATTCCCTATACTCTCATCCTCCTGCTACGATGCTCATAAGAAGAGAAAGTGAGGCTGCTTAACCAGAAAGGTTTTTGCCAGTTTATCTCTGTTACAGCTCAACACTATTTTCTCCCAGTACTTCAAGGCTAAAACAAATTGTTTATCCTATTATGACAGACTTTTCTATACCCTCTCCTACATTAATGCAGTCACTAAATCATTGGCAATTCACAAGTACAGTGATAACCCAGCCTCCCCCTTGGTTCATGTAGAGCAGAAGGATAATGAGTTCATGGTTCAGGTTTGTAACATTTATCTGTCATTATCACATCCATTTTTATCTTTAAAGAACTGTAATTTATGCACACTTCAATATATTTTGCTATTTTCTGTTAATTGAAAAACACATAAAAGAAGCCTCACAAAAAGCCAACTGAAGCATTCAGATGCCCTGATGTTAACAGAGAAAATAGCTGATGAGTGTTTGTATTTCCTTGCACTGCTCTGAATGCTTTGGTTGCAAGCCACTCGTTTATCAGTCTGCATAGCAACATGCACAAGATGCAAAGTGTCAATCTGTCAGTTTTTAATGGATGAGTCTGGAACAGAGCCAGAAAGCCCTGAGGAAAGAGAACAGGAGAGAACTTTTAAACAGCAAAGATGTTTGCAATGGAAAATTAATAGCATTAGTACAGGCTATTCTTTCACTTGAGAGTTTATAACATAAATGCCTTCAAAGCAGAATCTGCATATTCTGGAGTATAAAGGTTTTCCCTCGTTATTGCCTACGGTTTTGAAAGAGAAGCTCTATGAAGCCACTTTCTAGCCACTCTTTTGCTGCATCATTATTGTTTGAGATTAAAAATACCATTAGTTTCAACTTTGTACCCAAAGTTCACATAACTTATGATGTATTTGTGAATGACCACTACTCTGAAAAGAGCTCAAACTGATTTACTATGTGTCTGAAACTGATTTGACTACTAATTTCTACGAATTTCTTAGGAAGTGGTCCTGATTACTTCTCAGTTCTCCTATCTGAAATCTGTAACATAGTTTGTGGCCAGTCCAAGGCCTGCATGAGACAAGTAATGCATTTAAGGAAAAGATAGATTAGATTGCAATATTGAAAAGTGCTGGGATTACTCACAGGATAGCGCTAAAGACACCATCCCACATATTAGTCTTTCTTATTTACCATATGTCACACCGCAACACCAAAATACTTACCTCTACATTTTAACAACCTATTTAAACAAGAAAGATTATACACATCTGTTGCTTTCTATCAATGACTATGATAGCCTATCGGTGTATGTTAATTGCTGATATATATAAAAGCAAATGATCAAGTAAAATTCTCTTGTTGGTTGTCCTGGGTTAAGCAGTAGCAGTCATTTTTCTCCTTCTTAGTAGCTGGTGCAGGGCTGTGGTTTTGACTTTAGGCCTGGAACAGCACTGATAACGCTGATGGTTTTAATTGCTGCTCAGTAATGTTTACTCTGTCCAAGGACTTTCTGAGCCTCATGCTCTGCCAGGGAGGAGAGGAAGCCAGGAGGAAGTAGAGACAGGACACTTTACCCAAACTAACCAAAGAGGTATTCCATACCACAGTATGTCATGCCCAGTATATAAACTGGGGGCAGTACCCGGAATGGATAGATCACTGCACAGTCTGGCCTTTGGGTACCCTTGAGACCTGCTTGCTGATTGTGATTGCGAACACCATTTTGACAAGCAGACAGAATGTGTTTTACCCATGACCATTTCATCTGATCTCGAAAGTGAAGCAGAGTCGGGTTTGGGTCTCATCTAGGGTTAGACAACGATATAGGAGGACCAAGATTTTCCCTGAGGCTGGACAGTCATAAGAGGCAGGTGTGTGTGATAGTATGGACAAGCATCTAGGCCAGTGGGCCCCTCCAGTGCTTAGGAACCTCATCACTGAACAGGTGCAAAATTCAGAAAAATTAGTAAAACACTCTAAATGAGGTGTGTTTTCATTCTGGTCATACCAGAGAGGGACAAATCATGGCAGAGTGCTGAGCTCAGCCTATGCTTACAGAGCCCTGTTCAACACTATCCAGCAAATTCAAAAGGAAAAAAAGTCTCTGTATCTGATGGCAAAGCAACAAACAACTCAGCTACTCCAACTCCAAATGCAGTAGCTATACCCACCCTAATGACAACTACAGCAGCTACTCAAAGTCTAACTACAAAAGATAACTCAGCTGCTCCAACTCCAAGTAGAGCAACTACACCAACCCCAGTGACAAGTGCATCAGCTACACAAACTTCGACCACAACAGAGAGTGCAGATACTAAAGGTCCAAGCGCAGCAGCTACAATAGCCCCAGTGACAAGTACAGCAGCTACCCAAACCCCAACAAAAGATGTTGCAGTCCCTCCAGCCACAGTGATAATCGCTGCAGCCAAACCAGAAGACCAATTCATGCCACAATCAGTTGCCCCTGTATGCAAGGGGAAAAACCAAAAAGAGGCAAGAAAGATGAAGCAAGAAGAAGAAACAATGTGCTCACCACCTGGGACAGCATCTGACCAGGAGTTATTATTATGTGAATCAGAGGAAGAAGAAGAAAAAGAAGTGACTTCTTGACCCTGGACCTCAACCGAGCTACAGAATATGAAAAAAGATCTAACCCATTGACCAGGGTAGCACATCATCACCTGGTTTCTCCGATGCTGGGACAATGGGTCCAAAAGTCACGAATTAGAAGGTAGGAAAGCCAAGCAGCTGTGATCACTTGCTAGGGAAGGAGGAATTGTCAAAGCAATTACAAGAGAGAAACAGTTCCTCAGCCTTTGGAAGCAGCTCTTGGCAGCTATGGAAAAAAGGTTTCCATACAAGGACGATGTTACAAGTCATTCAGCCAAGTGGACTACTCTCTAGAGAAAGGCATCCAGTCTCTGAAGGCATCAGCCATTGTAGAGATGATCTATCGCAAGCTGGATGCCGGGAAAGGACACACAGATCCAGATGAAGTTGAATGTACATGACCCATATGGTGGAAATTTACATGGAATGCACCATCATCATATGCCCATTCACTGGCAGCAATAACCTAGAATGATATAACACCACCAACAGTGAATTAAATGATTCATAAACTCTGAGAGTTTGAAGACAATCTCACCCCTTCCATCATTTCAGCTGTGAAAAAACTGTCTTAGGAGTTCAAACAATTGAGAGATGATCTATCTCATCTATCCAGCTCCCCATGTGTACCAACCCACATCTCAGCTATTAACAAAAGATTTCCTACTGCTCGAAAGAGAAGGTAAAGGAAGCATGTGCCACAGGCCACCCTATGGTTTTACCCATGAGGGATCATGGAGAAGACATGAAGAAGTGGGATGGAAAACATACCTCAGCTCTGGAGGAATGGGTGCGTGGAGAGGAGAACAAAGGTCAAAGCTGATCATTCCATGAAAGCTGCGGCTTCAGTCTCTGGTGAGCAGGTTCCCAGATGGAGTAGAAGAGCTGATTTTACTCCAGTCCTGTGATAAAGAAGAACAATCCCTTTCTACAAGACTTAAGTGCCCAACATTGGGGTGGCTATTGGAGGGACCCTGTCTCCAGGCAGGTGGAGGTAGAGGACAATCAGATTTACTGGACTGTGTGGATCAGACAGCCTGGCACATCAGTCCCACAGAAGTATAAGGCTCTAGTAAATATAAGCACACAGTGCAACCTGACGCCAAGCTGTCAAGGGGTGGAACTCATTTCTATTTCTGGAGTGACAGGAGGATCCCAAGAGTTGACTGTACTGGAGGCTGAAATCAGCCTGACTGGGAGAGAATGGTAAAAACACCCTATTGTGACTGGTCCAGAGGCTCCGTGCATCCTTGGCATAAATTACCTCAGGAGAGGGTACTTCAAAGACCCTAGAAAGTACTTTTAGGTATTGGACTTTTGGTATTGCTGCTTTGGAGACAGAGGAAACTGAGCAGCTCTCCACCTAGCCTGATCTCTCAGGAGATACTTCTGTTGTGGGGCCACTGAAGGTTTAAGAACAAGTGCCAATTGCGACGAAAACAGTGCACTGACGGCAATATCGCACAAACCGAGACTCCCTGATTCCCATCCATAAGCTGATCCGTAGACTGGAATCAAGGAGTGATCAGTAGGACCCACTCAACCTTTAATAGCCCCATATGGCCAGCACGAAAGTCTAACGGAGAGTGGAGACTAACAGTAAACTGTTGTTGCCTATGTGAAGTCACAGCACCCTTGAGTGCTGCCATACCGGACATGCTAGAACTTCAGTATGAACTGGAGTCAAAGGCAGCCAAGTGGTATGCCACAATCGATATTGCCAAT
>JAOEHY010019709.1:0-21033 GCA_025447955.1 Psilopsiagon aurifrons | reverse complement strand
CCCCCAAGTCCTTCTCCACAGGGCTGCTCTGAATCTCTTCTCTGCCCAACCTGTAGCTGTGCCTGGGATTGCTCCCAGGATGTAAACCTGGAAGACAGTTAAGCTGCTTCAAGTAACTATCTTTAGTCACAAAGCAAGGAAAATGGAATAAAACGAATTATGAAGGCCACTTCTTTCCCCAAAAGCTTTCTGGTGCATCTATAAATTCTAATTTCATTTGTTTCCTCTATCAAAAAAAAAAAAGATTCCCCCCCCAAAAAAACCTGCAGTACAGGAAATGCAACAGGAAGGAAAAAAAAATTATTCTGACTATGCTGGTTTACATAATGGATTGCCATAAACCCCACATGGAATCAACAGGAAAAAGCAAGAGTCTTCCATTCAAAAAATATGGGTTCTTCAGAAAGTTCACTTCTTTTTATGAAACAAAGCAGAAAGAAAAACCAGTACAACATGGTTCTTAAGCTTCAATGAATAACCTGAAGCACATACAACACATACTCATTAGAAAGCCATGGGGTTTCTCAAGCCTATATTATATTTAATGCCCAGATCCCTTGGTCAATTCCATGCACACAGGTGGCTGTTTTTCGTGTGGCAGAGCAGCACCTCAAGCATTGTGTAATGATGAGTTACACTCCTTAGGATCGCACATCACATCACTAGTAACATGGTTGAATGGTGGACTTGGCAGTCCTGGGATATGTAGGTCAGTCTTGATGACCTTAGAGGTCTTTTCAACCTAGCTGATTCTATGATCACAGAGCAAGCTTGCAGCAAACGCGCTGCTTTCTGTGCTGTGTCTTGGGCAAAGTATCTAAAGATTACTCACAGAAAGCAAAAGCAAAATTTAACTGCAGCTCTGGTCAATTCCTTTGAAATTCCATGTACTTCATGTTCCCCAACAGCTAATTACTGGGCAGTGAGAAAGACAGCTAAGTACGGTATCTCCACTCTCACTTACCACACGTTCCCCACTCGCTTCCTCGCTTCCCCTTTCCCAGTACTTAATGCCTTCTAGTTTTCTCAGGTACAACGTTACAAAAAAAAAAAACAAAAAAAAAAAACCAACAAAAAAAACCCACCCAAAAAAAGATTTTCTGAGAGACTCAGACATGGTCAGCTGGAATCAGCCTATCTGATAATGCAAGAAAATAAACCACTTTCATAAATTGTATGAAGACCAGCACTGCCCCTAAAACAAAGAAAGTCATTATTCCACTCTGTGTTGTACTAAGGAGGAGCCTCTGCCCCATTGTGTGCTCCTGAATTCAGGTCTGGAGCATGTGGAGGGAATGGAGAAGATAATGCCAAAGATCATCAGTCTAGACACTGCAATCGTGTTTTTAAGAGCAGAAGACTTGAGGAGAGACCTAACCTCATTAGCCTGTTAAATATTTTAAGACTGTTACACAGAAGGGAACAATCTATCCTACATACCAACTCTTGACAGACCAAGTAATACAGAAGTCAGGAAACTAGAAATTTAAAGGCTGGATTACACAATCAAAATTTGTGCTTCTTTAATGCATAAACTGTGCTACAATCTTCCATTCCGTAATCACGTCCTGCCTGCTCCCCTGGTATGAAGGACGGCCAGAAGCAAACTAAGACCTTGCTTAACCTAGGAATGCCCTTGCACACTGCCTGGGCCCAGGAATGCTACACTCTGTTCCCAGCCTCACCACAGGGACAGTATCACACAGAGGCAAAGAACAACTCAAACACATCAAACATATTTTTACTAAAATCCAAATGGCTCACTTCCCAAGTTTATTAAGCATTCTTTCAGAATAGCTTCCTCCTTGTGCACATCATGTGGGTAGCAGTGGCTGTAAAACAGGCACATCCAGTGTGCACTGCATGTACTTCAGCAGTACAACGTATTACTACAAGTGCTGCAGTGAATGTTCCTTGCTCAAAGACCAGGCTTCTCTCATGCTTCCCAAAGCACAGAACTCTGTAAAGTACTGCTGAGTACAGCACTGCTACCAGACAGATGTAATAGCCATTTCCCACATATCAGCCAAACTCAGCATCAGCATTCTCTTTCTTACCTTCCTGATCACAGTTTTTAAAAGGGTCTTTCTAATTTTAGCACAAAATTCTTAAAAGAAAGAAAAAAAACCACAAGAGGTTTAGGACAAGAGGCAATGGCTTCAAACTGTGCTGGGGAGGTTTGGATTGGATATTGGGAAAAATTTCTTCAGAGCGAGGGTAATCAGGTATTGGAATCACTGTCCCTGGAAGTGTTCAAAAACCATGCAGATGAGGCCCTCAGTGACATAGTTTAGTGGTGGTCTTGGAAGACTTGAGGTAAAGGTTGGACTTGATGATCTTAAAGGTCTTTTCCAACCTAGCTGATTCTGTGAGTCTATGAAAAACCATGAAGAAAGAAACAAACAAACAAAAAACCCTACAAAAAACCAAACCGTCAAACAAAACCACCTCACAACAACTGAAAATAACGGCTGTGATTCACCTCAAATCCTTCCAAACACTTCATGCCAGTAAGATACTGGTCCTTGCATGAGTTTGGAATGATCAGGCTGTGCTTCATATTTAAACACTGGTCATTTGTCCAAAAACCTAGATATATAAATTTCACCTTATTACTACAACTTGAAGGTCTTGCATTCTTTGGAACCCATCTTTATATGTAATTGGACAGTTCCTTTAAATTAAAATTTTCTCAGGTCATTTCAGTACATTGTAATTGAGTTAATTGTACTCAAGGATATTGTAGCTTTTAATGTTGCTAGTAAGCATTCACAGGTTGTTAGAGCATTTAGTGAAGAAAACAGTGTTCAATCATACAATTCAAGGCTGAAACATAAAGTGTATGTAGAAGAATGGGATGTCAAATTAGAGCTGCAGAGACATTCTTAATTTGGCATTTCCCAACTTCTGCCTGGCTTCGAAATGTTAATGTTTCCTCTAAAATTATTCAGTATATGTTGTACCAACATACCCCGATGCTGTATGGTAAATTTTACTTACAAACATTCTAAAATCTTTAAAGTCTTGCTGAACACTAGTGACTTTATTAAAATTCAACTGGTATCACCACACAAAAAAGGAGGAAATAGTCTACCTGAAGTGCTGCTGAATTTCACAGAGCAAATCTCATCTAGCTCTGCCCTACAGAGACCACTGCATGCTTTTTTTTTCTCTTTCTTTCTTTCTTTCCTAAAGCAATACAGCTTAGTGGTGTAATGCAACTGGAACCAAATACAAGAAGGTAATTATCAGAGAGTTTGGCTTCTAAGAGCTGATCATCATGGGAGGAGCCTACTGCAAGTGAAGACAAAAACACTGATGTAAGAGAACTGGATCTTTCTTTCGAAAAATATGGTAATCATAAACTGCATTTAAAGGATCTTGAACAGGTGCAGTGCTAAGGAAACCTTCCTTAGCAGCTGAAAGAGAAATCTGAGCTTAAAAATAGTCAGTGGAAAAAAATAATGGTGTGAAGAGTAATCCAATGAACAAAGAGGCAATGGGCATAAACTGAAACACAGGAGGTTTCCTCCAGACATCAGGAATACTTTCTTACTATAAAGGTGACTAAGCACTGGCACAGGTTGCCCAGACAGGTTGTGGGGCCTCCCATCTTCCTTGGAAGTATTCAAGGACCATGTGGATGTGGTCCTGGACAAGCAGCTTTAGGTGACCCTTCTTGCACAGGGAAGTTGGAGAAGGTGATTTCCCACAGTCCCTTCCAACCTCAGCCCTTCTGTGATTACTGATGATATTGAGCAGGATTAGAGTCAATACTGACCCACAGGGTACACCACTAGTTACTGGCCTCTAATTAGCCTTTGTACCCCTGACCACATGTGCTGCATGCATTTCACACTGTACCATTTACAATGCACTATTCCCTTTGAGCCTATACATCCTGTAGGCCATTATACTAAATACACTGCTTTTAAAGGATAATCCCCACTCACACTCCAAAAAAGAGAACTGCCTTGAAATGTATCCAACATACCAAGGAAGGGGGATGGAAATAGCAGGAAATACAACAGTAAATGCCTTAGGTTGGTTCAAATATGTTTCCTTTGTCCAACAAAACTCACCTCAGATCAAACCCCTAGCAGAGGCAGCATCAAACCAGCTCAGGAGCTACAGAGAGGACACTTTCTGCCTCTGAGGAGAACAGCACGGACTAGAATAAAACCATTACAGAAGCTGTAATGTAGTAAAAAGTACATTCTACGTCCCTCACTCTTACTTTAAATGGCATATGCCTCCCAGTACTACAAGATCAAAAAATTCTAATTATTAGATTCCAAAAGGAAAGAAAAAAACAACTCTAAGCATCTAAATACACAAACACCCTCTCCCAGATAACCTTCCGAGATAAGATATCAAAGAAAATAAAAGCCCAAATGTATTTATTGCACTCTGCTTTTTAAATAAAAATATTTTTCTTTTCCATATTTTAACCATGTGCCATGTTAGAAAGTCTGTATTATGCAATGTTAGATCTGGAGCCGTTAATGAATTTCAGAGTCTGAGTACAATATTCTACATAGCCAGATCAGAGTGGCAAATAAAATCAAATAAAAAAGAAGAAAGAAATAACACCTATACAAACACATTATATTTAACTTTCTTATTTTGCAAACATGACAGGTATAAGTTTCCTATTAGGCAGCATAGAGGCTTGACACAGAACTGAAATCTTACAGTATATGTCATTCCTATTCTTAGGACACAGGTTAGGGGTAATAAGAGATCAAGCAAAAGGAAACAAGGACAATTCCATCCTAGATTTTCTCTTTTTGGAACTGAGGCCAACTTCCCTGCTGTGCAGGCAGTTGGTTCTCCAAGGATCTGTTCCACTACAGAACAGAAATGGCACATGAGACAGTTGCTCATTCAGACACATACTGTGCCAATACAAAAGTTGCCCATTACCTGGAAGCAAAGTACATTTCCTGCCTTCTCCCCTATAAAATGCTGCAAAAATGAAAGATAACCACTTCCAAAGAAATTTGCCTTTTGGTATGTCAATTACCCTCAAAGACAGAGCAAAGCACTAAGGGCTCTGAGCAGGCAAAAAATACAACAAAATAAACTGTCCCTAGGCCAATACTTTAGCGTTTTTTTACATTCATTCACATTCCACAAAGGTGTGTACTTGAACCATTTAGGAAATGAACCAAATATTACAGTTTCAAAATCCTGATTACAAATAAGCTATGTGTTTTTTTAAATAACCAAACCAAACAAAAAAAAAAAAAACCAACACAAAACTTAGTTACACAAACTGTGATGCTTTAGGACAGGTATTCGAAAGCATTTTCAGCTTCAGGTAAAAAATTTCTTCACACCCATCTTTCACACTTCGAGAAGACTGATTGAACAGCAGTAGTGTATATCTATACTTCCCCGTCCCTTGGAACAGACGTGGGATATTGGATCTTGTTTTGTTTTAAAGATATTTGTATTAGTATTTTCCAGTAACACCAGCATTTTGTCTTTTCTGAGCACATTTTATTTCTGCTTTCCCACAGCTAAGCTTAAAGAAGATCATTCACTAAGATTTCAGAAGTTTTCAGCTACTGTAATTGTTTTGCTTTGGTAAACAACTCAGTTTTAGGTCTTTTTGGTTCCAGTTTTTAAATTCTGCCCCTGAATCCACTTGTTTCTTGTTAGGTTAGGTTTTTTCTTTCCTTCAAGATTTCAAGGCATTTTGAAAACTTTAACTGCCATTTCCATTTTTCAAATAGGTATACGATGTGGACTTGTTATCCAAGGGTCTATATTAATAATGTTGCATAAGAAGGAAAATACCTCAACACCTTTTGCTTATGCAATCAAAGATCATGGTAGCTGCTTACAAAACCAGATCCCCCACCCGAGCACATGTCGAATACATTTTAAAATGGCTGCTGCCCTCCCACCAGTTCAACTGCTGTCTTCAGATATGCACATTTCATACAACTGCCTTATACTCAGAGCCTGCGGGGAAGGGGCAAAAAGCCCTTCAATTTAAGACTTCATTATGATCAGCTTTTTTATAAGTGAGGGACTCCAGAACAGGACCAGACTTATAAAATACAAATGGTAGGTTACGTAAATTGTTGGCAGCACAGACATACACAGAAGTTTACTTCATTCCTAATCTTTTACAAATTAAGTATTTCGTTACCTACAAAATCCCCTCTGACAAGCAGAAAGACAGAAGAAAATGTATTTCCACGTTTTCACTCAGCCTGTAAGTCTCCTTTAAAGCTCAGCAACTTCCTTGCATGAGAATATTTTCCATGTATGGCAACTACCAACAGATACTAACATCAGTAACAAGATGATTCATAGCTTTTGTTCCTATTCTTAAGTTTTGGTCCACCTTCCCTAAAGGTTTGCAGCATGCATATTTTAGACACATTACTATCACAGTGAGTCAATCACTCCTGGAGAGGTCAAATAAATCAGTCCTTCCAGTGGGCT
This sequence comes from Psilopsiagon aurifrons, assembly GCA_025447955.1. Taxonomy (NCBI): domain Eukaryota; kingdom Metazoa; phylum Chordata; class Aves; order Psittaciformes; family Psittacidae; genus Psilopsiagon; species Psilopsiagon aurifrons. The sequence goes on along the minus strand of JAOEHY010019709.1, from coordinate 14,571 downwards.
GTATTGAACCAAATTTAAACAAATTCACTGAAGTTAACCAGCAATTATTGAAACTGTTTTACAATTATGGTCTCCACCCTTTTCTTTTGTAGGAAGATCAATGCAGATACAGAATTGACAAGCTATACTGCATTTGTTCCTTACTCAATAACCTAATTATTATTAATCTTACCTATGAGATATTCCCCCATTCTCACCTGACACTCTTGAAAGCTACGCAACAATTTAACAGGAGACTGTAAAAGAACACCAAGGTTTCCACTTTGCTGTTCACTTCTAAATAGTGGAATTCTGCCCTGAAGCACTATTAAAATACAATGAAAGAGGTGAAAGATGAGGAAGCGTGAGAAAGATCTCATTATCACACAAGCTATTAGAATGTGCTTTTGCAGTAGCTTTTTTCCCACCAGTCTGGCTCTAGATTTGACTTCCCAGATGATACAGAAGTACCTATTCTATCCTGCAACCACACAGTTTTCTGCTATGCTACTCTTTTACCTTACTGCTGATTATTTTGGCCAGTGTCTCCAAGGACTGCCAATGCAGGGGAAAGGATGGTTAGCGTGTTCACTTGACTGCTGTCTAAATGTCCTTGGTCAGGTGACAGATAATGGAGAAATTACTATTTATCAGTTTTAAAGATTACTGTTCTTCAGCTACTTGTTACCCTGAAGCACTGAAGAAATTGATCCTGCACTGAAGCAGATGAAGAGCACTCACAAGCCAGAAACATTAACTCCAAAGGTCATAAGCACCTGTCTGAACTAACCTGAATGATTCAGCAATGATATGGATGAAGAATCATCAGCTGAGTTATTTGCCTGACCATGCTGGGGAAAAACAGCAGCAGTTGTCAACAGAGGAGCCATAAAATCTTAAAGACTCACAGCTGTTTCTCATATGAAAAATATCTAACTACAGGCAAGGTTGCACACAAATTTATTTGTCCCTTTCTCCTCCCATTCAGCCAAGCCCCTCTAGAGAAATGCCGACCATACCTTCCTACCATTTTCTAAAGAACTTCCTCTTTCTTCAGTTACGAGTTACAAAAAAAGAAAAATGGAAAGAAACAAAATAAAATAATAATCCCAAACCAAACAAACAAAAACTAGGAAAAAACCCAGCTTCTCAGCTGGACCGAATTATTTATCCTTGCTATTTAGGCTTCTCTCTGAACCTCACCCTCCTAGCTCGTGTCATTTACAAGCTCCTGTCAAATTCTTCAAAGGATCAAAAGATCCACTCTGCTCTTCCAGTCTCATTTAGCCTAAACCCCACTTTCACCAGGACTGTTTTCTCCCTTCAGTTATATCTTTAGCTATCACAGAAGTAAATTACATTCCACTGCCTTTTATTCCTAAATTCAATGAATTATCTCTCCTCCAACTTTGCAAGAAAGGGATCAGTGTGCAGAGACTGCAGCAAAACAAGTTTTCGCTTCAGGAGCCAGAAGGAGGCCAGTGGGTGTGGTGAGAGCACAATGATGGCAGGTGGGAAAAGGAAGACTGCTTGTCTCCAGTAACAATCCTCACCTCCATAAAAAGGTTACAAAACAAAAAATTCAAAAAGTTGCCCCCTCTCAGGGCACGAGGTAGAGGCATTCTGGAATGAAATAACACCACCAGGGTTTAAAAGAAGTCCTAGGGAAACACAGTCATGAGCACCCCAGCCAGCAATCTCCCAGAACCAGTGGGCATCACAGACAGTTTGCACTGAGGCAGGAGGAAGCAAAGGAAAACAAAATATGAATGAAAATTAAATGAATGAATGAAAATTAAATGGGTCCATTTTTCCTTGCCTTTGTTATAATGGCCACTTTTATCCCATCTCTCTCCATCTTCCCGTATTAAAAAAGGAAAAGCAACAAACCCTGTATTTCAAAATAGATTATTAAAGGGTCAAAACAGTAGGCAAGAAGACTCACCACTTTCCAGCTGGCAGAAGTGACACCCTGCACACACCATGTCAGCAGAAAATCAAGAGCCTATAACTGGATGAAAACTAGGTCAGGAACTGCTATTTCAGCTTTACTAGCACACAAAAAAATGAAAGGAAGACAAAAAAAAAGAAATCACACTAATCAAAATCCTAACCCTATTACTCACAGTAATCACATCTTCTGTTACCCAGTAGTTGTATGTTATAGGTATGACGGCACTGTCCTCTCCAGAATGCACGGAAGATGAAGCGTACTGAAGTAAAATGCATCCCTCATCTCTCAACTGTCCCAATTTCCAGGTGAATGTCAGCAAGCTGTTTGTAAAACATGATTCACTCCAAGCAACCAAAAGTAAATGTAATGCAGAATGCATCCATCTCACATTATACAGGCTGCAGTTCACACAACTCAGCAGGCAAAACCATTTTCTTTCATCCCACCACTCTATATCAGTTCAAACCTGCTTCCTCCATACTGCTGCAATTCTAGACATTGCTTCATGACCCAGAAAACTGAAGACACAATGACCCAGCAAAGTGAAAATGGGGAAAGACAGCACATCAGTATTTGCAATAACTGACCCAACATTTTAACAGACTGTGGTCTCTGGACTAGACAGGTACTATGCAGTTTCCAGTACAGCCATTAGAACAGTTTAGGTTCCTCAATCTCTTTAAAAAAGGCTCAACAAGGCAGCCTGTATGGGTTAGTCTTTGCAATATGTATGTAAGCAAGCTGCCTCTATTCCTGTGAAACCACATGTACTATTAAGGAATCACTATAGTCTACAATGTTAAGTGAGGGAAGAAGCAGAAGAAATCAACTTAGATGTAACAAATATTTTTAGTGTTAAAGTCAAGCATTATCAGAAGTAGTATCTACTTTGCAAAAAAATTTATTACTACAGGATAGCCTACAAACTTAACATAATAGTACCAAACTGATCAGGCACACATCAAATCTGTAATCATTTGGGGCAGAATTTTCAAAGGGCTACGTAACACCTACTTCTGAGCAGGGATCCTCTCTTCTTTGTGCTACAGAAAAGGGAAGAATAAAATTTCTCCTATAGCATCAGGAGTGATGTCTTCACCACATGAAAATTCTGAGCCTAATGATGGTTCATTTCTTGTCTGCATGGCAATGCAATCCTATCAGCTGATTCAGAAACACTACCTGGCATATTGGATTTGTTACAGTTTAAAACTCACGAACTGTCTCCTACAGCTGTACATACAATTTTTATACTCTCCTCCACAGGAGAAAAGCACTAAATTTCATTTAGCAGACAGCCAAATGACACGACGACAGTTCAGTTATTACCAACTTTTGGTACAGGACATTTTTTCAGATGGTGCTTTCCCATCAGACAGCATACACAGAATTTGTCTATTATATTCCAGGAGGGAGCTGGCTTAACCAAACCTCAGTTTTCTTTAAGTCATACCATCACACTCTTCTCAGAGGATGGACAAGTTCTCCCATCACACAGTAGGCAAGTAGGTGAATGCTGCATTTCCCTTATACATCACTACTGGGAAGATTATACGGTCCAGCTAGTGAGGCTGAACACCAACGACTTAATTTTCCTAGACTTACTAAATGTCACTAAAATCCACAAGCTTAGCAAATGAACTACTGTAGCTGAGATAGGCAAACCACCGTCTGCTTGTTTGTTGCAGCTTTCAGACTATTGCTGACATAGAGAAACAAATTACTATTTATTTCAACCAACTTAAGGCTTTAAGGGAAGGAAGTTATCCCATGTAAAGGGATTTAATATCATAAAATACTTTATGAGAAGAAATTATCAGGCTAAACCAATAATACTTTCAACTTGCTTAATGCTTTCAACTTCCCCAAAACTGCAGATGAGAAATCATACCCTAAATAAACATATCCAGGTGCCTATATGCAGTGTTATTTTTAGATATAAGATGTGCATTTGAAGTCAGAGCTTGCAAAGCTGCCACTTTTATTCCTTTTCATTGCAAAGAACACCAACCGGGATCTTCTCAGCCTCAATTTTAAAACAACCCAAGAAGTTAGGCCTGACCAAAGTAGTATCTTGAGAATTTCAGGAGTACACTGGTAAGATGAGTCTCCTCTCAAAACAGTACTCTAGGCAATATCCAAAAAAAACATAACTTCAAAGTGATCTGACACTACAGGTCTCTTCCAGACCTACTAAACTAGCATGTGGTCCAACAGACACATTGATTTCCGTATTTGTTTCTTTTGTCTACAAAGCTACACATAACAAAACAGCAAACCAAAACAAGAACAAAGGAGAAAAACCATGAGGCAGCTCCACAACTGAAGAAACTTTGCTCTACTTCACCATAAGATGACTTTACCACCCAGCTATATATAAACACACAGCATGACAGTCTTCAGGCACACTTTTAGAAAGGGGATGTTTTTGTATACCTCAAGTGCTACCCGGTATCTACTGTAGCTAGTCTGGCAGCGGTGCCACTTTGTATGTGAAGGGAATAAATAAATAAATAAATAAATAAGAATACCACTGAGTTCCAATGACTTTAACAGACTGATGATCCTTTCAGAAAAGATAAACAAATTCCTTCCAACTGGTAAATGAAATCATTTGCTACAAAGCCAAAGCAGGCACTACCGAAACCTGGCAGTATTTGATTAATAGATGCATACAGCTCAAGGAAAATACTGTAGGACATAAAATGAAAGTACGTTTGTCTAGAAGTGAATGCTTCTTCCACAATCTTTCATTCACTGAAAAGCAAGTTCACAGTAAGCATGGGCAGTTTTCCTGACAGAATTACTCTATACAACAATAGGAAAGAGGACTAGTCAAAATGCTGCTGAATTTACAGAGTGCTGATACATACTGGCACCATACACCGCCTGACAAAAGCCAACGCTGCACAGTCTTCAGGTAGCTCAGCAGGGCAGATCACCACAGATGGTAAGGCCTTTCAGAAGAGGAAAATTCTTGTGATAGTTGACAGTTGGTCTACTCAGGAATTTGAAAACAAGACTGAAACAAGTCTACAAGCAAAAGAGGCAGCAATACAGCTCCCTTCAGTATGTTTACGCTGGTACATCATTATTTCTCTCTTGTGCCAGCTGCGTAACTTTCACCCCCATATTTAAACCAAAGCTAAGTATATTCCTGGATACTTTACCAATGCATTAAGGAAACTATACAGCAAAACCATCAACAGCATTAATTATCATCACTCCCATCGAAGTGAAGCAAAGTGGCAAGGGAATAGTTTTGATTGTGCAACTGGACATTATGGGTCCTCACAGACCTTCAGGATTTCATTCTCTACTTTTTCATGAAATTTTCCTCTCTTTCAAAAAAGCTGTTGTTTTACTACTGATTTTCTAACACTACAGGCCTCCCTTTTAGACACTGGTGCCCAATACAGGTGCATGTTCTGGTCTATTTTTTCTTTTTGCTTTCCCATGTCAGCTACCCTTAGAAATTCTGGGACAGTTTGTTTTCTATAGTTCCTAATCATAAAACACCTTATCGTTAAATAGCTGGGAATCACAGCCACTTGCTTTTGCAAAAAATCAAACGCAGAGCTCCATCCAAACTCGGTATGCAAAGGACACAATAAATACTTCCTGCTTCACAGGCCTAAAAATAGAGATAAATGCATCCACTATTAAGCAAGCATTTTTGGAGGTTTCAGTGTGACTTTTAAGATATACTAATCTTGTGTAAAACTGATGTTGCTACTTTCTTCATTAGGGTATGTATCTTCTATCCTCAGTTACTAGAGGTAGATTGGAATGTGTGCAACAACAGCTTGAAATATCCATGATGACAAAAAGTAATCACACTCATTAAGCCTTCTTTGGTTATGGCAGAGGAACAGAATGGCAGAGGTTGGAAGGGACCTCTGGAGGTCATCTTGTCCAGGGCCCCTACTCAAGTAGGGCAAGTCATACAAGATGATCTTGGAAACCTGTACCAAAAACACAATGCAGACAGAGTTCTTTCCTTCAAAAAATGCAACCCTAAATTGACTGGTTACCAAACAGATATTCACCCCCTTCCCCCCCAAAAAAATAAATAAAATGTGGAGCCACACGCAACTCCTACATGACCCTAAAAGGCAGAAATAAGGACACAAAGCTCATACAAGCTCATACATACTAGGACTGTTATCATTGTCCAGAATACATAAGCACAATTAAATGCACACACACCCATGCACACACACTAAAGGCATAAAGCAGTAATCCAAGTGGATAAAATAAACTAGTGAACTTGAGAATTTAACACTCTTGAGGCTGCCTAGAAACTAAACATTTAAGTTACATGACCTAGGCAGGTGAATCGGAATGTACCCTAGGCATCTGAATATACTGCCTCTTCTCCCCCAGAGCATCTTCAAACATATTACAGCTGGTAACAGCCTCCAGGGAGGGTAGCACTCTTACGTCCATCTAATTTAAGAGGAACAAAAAGCAGTTTACTCAAAGTCATACTGGACAAGTCTTTACATGATGGCCAAAGGGGTCAGCTGCGTACTTCTGCTACATCATGCCAGTGCTGCTACGCTTTTCTGTTTTCTGAACTGCGCTGCAGAGTCAGATGAGCAACAGAGACAACACAGGAAAAAGAGCAGGATCTCATGGCTGGTACAGAAGGAAGGAAAACCACTCCTCTGAATCACAACAAACTGTCAGATTGGCTCAGTTGTCTCGCAAAATCTCACCCACAGAAATGTGGCAAAGCAGAAATATTACCCTCCCCACTTCTCAAGACCTTTTTCAGGTCTGCTGTGAAACGTAAACCTTCCATTTTTAATTATTTGACTATGCTGTTTTATGGACAACACTCAGGCATTCTTCTACAGTGTAAACTACAAGGAAACACTCTAACATCCATATTCTTCCAATTCCTTTTCCCTTAAAGCACTTTTCACTTTTATGTACAATGCAGTAGCATCAAGAAACCTTGTTACAGTGTTAAAATTAACTCTGTTTGAACATTTAAGACAGGCAGTATCTACCACTACCGGCTCACAAGCAAGCCCTCCAGTCCTGCCACAACCCAACATGTGGTGTACTCTCTTTACAAAAGCAGACTACTGAAATCAAATTAAGATTATTCACATGAACTACATACAGGTTTTAGCTACTACAGACTTAGCCATAAGTCCACTACAGACCTCAAACTAGGGAGAACAACATACATGGAACATCCCAGAGTCTGCGCTTGAAGAAAAATTAAAGGCTTGTCTACGCAAGGGGAAAAGCGCTCCACATTCACACCCTGCCTCATTCTGCAGTAACTCCCTGGTGTAGACAAGATCTTACATGCTCTAACCAAAAATATGGAATACCTGGCAAGCCCATATTTATTAAAATTTTACAGTTGTCCTACTGCTTTCAGTAATTAAGCAGTCAAGCACCACTAAATCCTCTAATTCAGATGCCAGAAAGCATACCCTCCACAGGCAAGTGTCCAAAAAAACCCACACTTAAATCCTCACAACCAGAAATTAACTAGTGGTGGAATACAAACTTGCATCCTTCAAAAAATTAACTATTCATGAAAATCTCAGGTCTGCGCACAGCTTTACAAGTTTGTCAAGACTTCCTCACCTTAACCTGTTAATGGGGTGCTTGCAAATCCCATGTAAATCAGATGAGCTGAGTTCACTGATTTATGAAAAAAAAAACCAAAAACAAACCCAGACTTAGCATCAACAAGAACTTACCTCAAAATCCCACTAACTGAAGAAAAAAATGCAGATAAACAAAATTCAATTTTGCTCATGGGGAAAACTGAGAATTGAAGAAAGGAAGCACAAGCAAGGCTTGCTAAGGAGAAAAGCATTTGGTTTTCCTATTAGCAGGCATGATAAAAATAGGAAGGAAAGAAGCTTGTTTTTACCAGATTGGAGGGACAATGTTAGATTTCTCAGATGCCAGTTAGGTAGTCTTGGAACGCTTCGTAACGAAAATGACCTCTCTCAAGAAGCCCATTTGCCCAGGGTGATCCAAGATGCAACTCTGCTGTAGAGGATACAAGAGCTTTGGAAGAATCTTCTGTGCAGGCACAGGCGTGAGGGGAAAGAAAAAGAAAAAAGTCCTAACAAACCATTTGGTATATTCCTCTGATGCAGAGCTTTGAGTTCCAGCAGAACAAAATAACTTAATGTCACTTTTGTCCTTCTTTCCCTATTGTCTTTTAAAAACAAAGTACAGCATTTCTGGGAAAGCAAATAAAACCCCAATCATCATTTAGATCTTTTTCCTCAATTTTTCATAATACGTCCAGTACCTCTAAATGAGTGTAAGTAAAGGGCTGCCATCACTCACTGATTGACTTACCTCAGCCTTAAGAAAATACATCTGTAATGTACCACAATGGCCCAAAAAATAGCTTAGACAGAGAATAAACAAAACTCTACACACCAGGTTTGCATTTCCAGAGTTTAAAGTATATCAAGGGATTCTGAAACTCTACATTAGTTTGGTATATCATGCTGGAAGACACAATGTTCCTGTATTTCATTCTACCTTTGCCAAATTTAGTTTATCTGAGGATAAAGCAAAGTTTCCCCCCCCCCCCCGATGTTTTTCAGAGCAATTCTTGCTTGAACACTAAGTTTCTGCATCAGTAGCTGGGAAGTGCTGAAAATTTTACTTTGCCATAGCAAAAACCATGTCTACACTTTGTGACAATAATAATCCTCCCTCTCTGCTTCAAACTTCCAGTTTCTGGAAAATATTGTAGAAAAATACAGGAACTCAGGCCTTACTAGCACAAAAAAACCCCTTTGTGACCTCAGTGGGAATTTAGCCCAATGTAAAACAGACCTTGAGGCATATTAACTAAATAATCAACTCAAAGGCATTTCTGGTGTAAAACAGAGTCTCCCTCCAAAATCCACATTAAGAATATTTTGTCTTTTGTCATTCTTTTTCAAAACCAGCAACCACCCCCCCAAAACAAACAAACAAACACAGAAAACAGCAAAAATCCAAGCCTGAACCAAAACCAACTCACACATTAAACTCTCTAGAAACTTCCATCTAAGTTTCAATTTATTGTTTTCTATTTATTTTTACTTGTGCATTGTTTAAATCTTAACTTGCTAAAATACGGTCAGAAATACAGACTGGAAGGAAAGGAACCTGTGAAGAAAGAAATTAATTAGTTTCATTGCATATGACTGAAAGAAGAACAGCCCAGTCTTTAGACCTCTCAAAATCTGGTATTTTTCCAGATAAAACAAAGTCGTTTAACCTGGACTCTCTCTTTTCAGCAATTAAACACCTCAGCTATTTTAAGTGCAATGCCCAGAATGTGACTTAAAACTACCAGCTTTTGACAGTCACAGATATTTAGCAATTAATAGTTATATAAAGTACACAGCAGCAAAGGTCCACCAGAAGCTAATACAAGATTTAAAGATGCAAAACTGTTCAAAGCTAAGCAGAGTCCCCCTCAGTCTAACTCCAGCCACATAGCTGCAGAGTTCACATTTACACACAAACATGCACATCAAAAACTTTCTTTCAGGGCGTTTCCTGTGTTGCTAACAAGTTCCAGCTTCTCTCCTGCTGGATCTAAATTTAACAAAGACTGAGTCTTAAACTAAAACAAAAAACCAACAAACCAAAGAAAAACCTCACCAACAAACAAAAAACAAAACAAAAACCCCAACCCACACCATATACACAACTCCAATGCAATGCAGCAAACATTTTACAAGCACCTTTGTTTTTAAAGCTGTTAATTATCAAATACACTAAATATGCAGCAAACAAAGAAAAAAGTAACCCTTTTGCCCCACGTCTTTCTGAAATGGTATTTTAAATGCTACTAGGTACAGGTAGCACAAGCACTAACAGTTGCTAATTCAATAAACTTAAAAGCAAGTGACATGTATGGAGCAAGTCAGCAGTTTCACCAGAAGCCAAGGCTCCCCAACATGGCCAAGTGTGCTTTGACAGACAAGTTAAGACGACTAACCACAACAGTAGCTTGGATTAAGCCGAAAAGATTCCTTACAAAATTTTCAGACTTTGTTAAAAGCGTGCTAATTCTTGAATATTTTAATTGCAGGTTTGTCTGAGCAAGGGACGGGGGATATACAGATAGAAGCGAAAGGATAAGAAACAGCTTGAAGTGAAGGAGGTTCACATTCAGGTACTGAGCCCAGCGACAAATGCGCACATGCACACACCACCCTTGTCCCAAGACGCACATACCCATGGGGCTACTTCTTGAGACCACCCACACAGGCCATCCACACTCCATCAGGACAACTGTTTCACTTCCTACACAATGCGGAACATGTCACACATTCATCTTTACCGCTCTTCTTTGAGAGGTTAATTCTTGCAATGCTGGAATATGATGGACCTTTTTTAAAAAAAGGTGCTATATCTGAGTAATACCTGGACTGCCAATGAGAGGGGAAATTCTACCGCAGGCTAAAATGAGACTGACAACTGTTTTACCATAGGCTACAGAGATCTTTCCTCTTACGACACCGCCCTGTAATTTACAAATCTAAACCATGGAAATTTGCATTTATTAATAATTCACAAGTTCTAACTTAAAGGAACACCATGAATTCAAGGCAGCTGATAAAAAAAGCAGAGATTCAAAACAACATGTATCTGTAGCTTTGTACCTTCCATGGTTGCCATATTAAGACCACTAGAACTCTAAGGTGCATCTAGTTTTCCAATTTCATACATGTTTAGATATAGCTGAATTCACAGCTGTGAAGGCACATAAGGAAGAACTAGACAGTTTCAGGACCAGCCCTAGTCCCCAAATTATTTTGGTCTTCTGTATTTCAAAAGTGCCCAAGAAGTACTCCACAAAGCAGCGCTTCACCAAGTCAGTCACTATGCAAACACTGAAACCCCATAACCCCTAGACCTGCTGACACAGAGTATTTGCAGAAAAAGGTCAAATGAGCAATAATTCATTGAGCATTGCCACCAGCTTCAAAAACATCAAGATCCTAAAAGCAGCTCTTGATTTGACCTCAGAGACATTTCACTTTCTGCTAATGGGTATGCAAAAAACTCATTCACCGGTTTCACTAAACTGACCCCTGTTTAAGACCCTGCGAGATTCCCAAGCTGAAAACATTTTTCTAGTCAATGTAACATAGCAAACTCTTCTCTGCAAACACTTGAGGACTGCCATCCCACGCAACAAGGCACCGATGAGGAGACACTTCAAATCTAGCAAGCTGGCTGATCTGCAACGCGCTTCATCCAGCAAGCTAGTGGAACTTCAGTTTTCAAATTGTCACCCTCTTTAGAAATGATTACTCCAGATCAAGGAAAGTAAAGAAGTGAATTACTAAATTGGAGATGGCACTACCTCTGGAAACAAAGCACATATTCCAGCAACTACTCCCAGCCACATAATGGAGAAATAACCAATAGACAAGTTTAGTTACCTAGCCAGCCTTGTGCTTCCAAATCTGTACAAATATCACTTGCACACAGGAGCTTCTTCATACATTATACAGGGAGGCCAAGCACTGAAGTTAAGATACTGCAAAGTTTAACATTGCAGTACCAAAGTGCCTGTATAGATCATACCTTAATGGGACACTTCTCAGTAAGTGCAGGGGAGAAAACAAAAATAGAATTCCCAAAACACAGCAAGAGAAACAGGACTTTTAAAAGTTAAAGTCATCACATTAACATGAACTATAATGCTGAAGGAGTGACAAGGAAGCCTATACAGCACAGAAACCAGAAATAACTACAAAGCAAACTCAGCACGATTAGTCTTTCTATGCAGCTGAAAGACAGGGTGGGGGAAAGCAACAAGATATTTTAGCTATGATAAGGAGATCACTGGCATGCTATGCTGCTGAAGCACAAAACCAAAATGGCAGAAAATCTGCATTTCATTTCAGACTCTCCCTACCTAAAATTGTCTCCACCCTAAGCAAGCAGGAAAGGTACTCTGCACTAGACTCTTAAAGGTATATGGCATGGCTAAATACCAAATACAAAGCATCTCGCCGTCTCTATAGTGTATTTTATACTTGGATGAATAATCTAATCAGGTAAGCATGCTGGACTATCCTCATAGAATTTCCTAAGTACAATGAACACTGAAGGTTTTAATCAGCCATGCTGAACACTGAACTTTAAAAGAAGGTCGTAACACATAGCATAGCAAGCAGACACATTAATATTAAGCCAGACAATAGATATCCTGCACTAATGTGCAGCTGATCCCTTTATTTACTTCCTTCAAGACAATATCAGAGAGTTTAAGACTCCACCAAAATAAACTTTTTTCCTTTAAAAAAACCCAAACCACACCAACAAACAGCAACAGCAAAAATACAAGGCACTTTTCAAATTAAATACAAAACCAAATGCAGTGAGGATTATGGAGTGTTTCAGTGCTTGCTTTTGAGTATTTTTTTTCAGTCTGGTGTTATACTATGCCTTACTTGTTGTTCAGAGGTCAGTTTTCTAACAGCAGCACCTTCTATACACAAACATAGTTTTAAAAACTAAGACTTTATGTATTTGTCAGGCCATATTTTTTTTCTTTTTTCATTGCCACAGCTTTGTGATAAACTCTCCAACCTTCATGTTAAATCTGGAGAGCTTAAAGCAACCAAAAGACACAAACTAACCCAGTTTTCTCAACCCTTACCCACACAGAAAACCAAAGCTGGCCTTTCTCTGTTTTTCTGGAAAAGACAAAGGTCCAGCTCCTGGTAGAGCTTGGAATACAAGTTTTTAATCAAGGCAGCATTGCTTCAGAAAAATTTTAATTGTAAAGCCATTAATATCTGTTTCAACTTACAGATGCTTTTGGGTGTCATTGCAAATAACCAACAGATCAGGTTGATGAGTTTGAAAGCTTGCAGATTAATCTTTCATCTTCAAAGAAAGGTTTAACCTTGATGACAGTAAGAAGTTCAGCTAAAGAAAAACAGAACCCCTCTCCTAAGGCTGCTTAGCTGTCTTCAGAAGGATCCTCAGACCACAGTGTTGCTATGGCATCAACTTTGGGACTGTTGCTCAACACACAAAATGCCTTTTTCCTACAGACTGCTATGGGAAGCTGAGCGATTCTGGCCATGAACCAAATATGTTTTGGCTCTGAAGCAGACACAAGTCTTCACCATTTGGACATTCCAATGGTTAGCTAAACTGAGGAAGCAGGACAACCAGCACTTTAGAACATCCATGTAAACGAAGCTCTAAATGCACTGTCCCAGCAGCAGCAGAAGCTGTATTTGCACTTACCTTGCTCACTAGCATTATTTAATAACATAACCCTATTTTTCAAGCACTCAACTGTTAGATCAGAAAAAATATGATAAGTTCACTTGTGACAGCTGCATATCAAGCTACTGTGGACAACTACAGGATCCAAACATTTATTTCCCTCATTACCTGGTATTTTTAAGCATCAGGCTATTTTTTAGGAGCAGCTATCAAAAAATACCAAGTTAACACAGGCCTTTCACATGCACTTAATAATCCCTCAAAACTCTGAAGTAGCCTGGATGAGTAAAACATTTAACATACTCCAGAAAAGTAGACCTCTTGCAAACTGTTTTACACCCAGCAATCACAGGAGCCCAAAGCAAACCTCCCACATTGCCAACTGTTAGCTTTCCAAATGTAAAACAGCATTTCATTCATCCGTCAGAAAACACAACCTCTAGATTAACCCAGATGAGCGCCACTTTTCCGTTGCCACGAGGGGGAGAAAGAGATGGGTACAGAACAGAGAACAGGGTTGAGTGGAGCCACTCAGTACCACACTGAGCCAGATCTAGCCCCCTTTCCCGTCCCACCCCCCAGGTTCATCCTTACAGAAAGATGGGTCCCGTTACATTGTATTTTCAAAACAATCATTAAGGTCACACTTCACTCTCTGCCCAATAAATATGCATTATGAGGCTAGGGCAAACAACTAACTGAAATAACACTACTGAGAAATTAGAAAGCTTTAAAAAGCATGCAATAAAATACACAGTTACTATACATTATTAGTAACTCGCATATTAAAGAAAAATGAAAATATCATTTTATCCTTCAGATCACAGCAGGCAACACTGAGAACTACAAGGACAGGACCTTCCGTTTTAGTAATCAAAACAAGGTCACTGCCGATGGATACACACATGCTCCCATACAATCCATTTCAGTCTAGAAAGATAAATGGCTGAACATCTCCCTTCTTGCCAACTCTGCCTTGGAACACCTCATGAAGATCCGACGCCTGACTGAGTAATGCACGGCTGCCTTTGCCATATGCCTTAACTTCAGCTGCCATTCTACTAATGGGACAGTCGTGACATGTTTCCTGTTCTCAGCAGAGCTGCTTTGCGTTCTGCTATCACAAACGAGTAACCACAAAGAACTCAAGTTTTACAGAATGCAGACTCTCTACTAATAAAAGGAATAAAGATTTTACTAGTTACAGAGACGTGAAAGTATGCGCCGGGAGGCGGAAATCCCGGCCGCAAAGCAGCCCCGGGCCTCGCCCCTGCGTGAGCGCCTCCTCCAGTCCCCCGGGCCCGGGCAGCCCCCTCGGCCCGCCCCCGGGCCCTCCGGCCTCCTCGGCCGCCGCAGGCCGCGCCTCTCCGCGCTCCGCCCAGCCC
>JAOEHY010019703.1:0-49198 GCA_025447955.1 Psilopsiagon aurifrons | reverse complement strand
AAAACTTAAATTCAAGGCTCTGTTTGAATTCCTGAAAATGTCTGGGAAAACAATATCCCAGGCAGGGGATATCTACTGGTGAGCAGTACAGCATAGCAATTATGGGCCAATAAACTCAGTGCCAAACAACAATCCAGTCTTGAGTCCTAGGCCTGACCTGGAAAGGTGATGACAAAGATTTTCTTTTAATAGACAATACTGAATTCATATAGATGTGAGAGCTGTGAAATATTGACAGACATATGGGATAGGTAGAAAAGCCTTTTATTTTTAGCTGTGTTAGAGGCTGCCTTCCACTTTTTTTCAGGATATTTAACCTCTCTGTATTCCAGTTTGCTACATCATTAATAATGAGAAATAATGACAGGGACAATAACAGGCATGTTGCTTCATAACTTTGAGCTTCTGGGATGAAAGGTACTATTGAAGTGTGGAGTATGCTCAGGTATTACTTTATTTCTGTGCCAGATGCTTTTCACGATCTGCTTAGCAAGACCTTACAGAGAAATAATACGTTGGCTTCCATCCCTGCTAAAAAACCTCTAAAACAAATCACAGAGAAACCAGTAGCAAGCATCCAGCTATTAATTCTGCTTCTTTATTCCCCTTCCCATTTTCTGGTGAATGTGACTGTAAATCCTGAGACTACCTGAGCAAGAGAAAGATAGGAAGGAATCAGAAGCTAAGGCTGAGGGAGATGGCTGAAGATAACTTCAACCATCTTTCTGCAGTTGAGGCTGGACTTGAATTCATCTCTGGAAGTTGTTATCCTGGGAAGACTGGCAGGTCTTTTCCTCCCAGCTGAAAGGTGACACCACAGCAACAGTGTAAGCTGCAGCCCTCCCAATGCTGCATTACATATTACACTTGTGTAAGACAAGATAGGAGGTACCATGTCTATCCAGCCCCATATCCAATATCCAGTAATGATGAACATCTGGTGTTTACTTCCTTATCTGCAGTATTTGTCACGTGGGCATATAAGAACACAGCAAGTTTGTGGTTCCCAGAAAATCCTGACAGTAATTTATTGTTCAGGGACTTCCTTAGCGGGAAGTGGTCTCCCTGTATTTTTTTTTCCCCACAACATTTTTTATCTTCTTTATAAGTGAGTGGACACTTTAAAGTGTCCACTTACATTTGAACCGAGGAAGTTTGTATGCAGCAGCCTCCCAAGAGGAGGTTCAGCACCTCATCTACACATTTGGTTAGTTTTGCACCTATTGTTGTGTATCCTGCATCTTTCTCTGGAAAACGTCAGCTATTCCATCTTCACCTTTTCCCTGCTGCTGCAGATGGCATTCATCTCACACACCTACAGCTGCATGTAATTAGGCCTGCAGTTTAAATTAACAATCGAGATTTCTGCCACAGTCAATAGAAGCAGGGACATAACTCCAAAGAGCAGTATGCCCTATCTTTGGTAGACACCTCCTCACAACAGAGTGAATCACTGGTCTGACTTGTTTGATTAATGCCAAGGGCAGTCTACAGAGGCAACACAGCAGCAAATAAGAATAGAAACAAATACAACCCAATATTTAAAACAGTTGTTCTCCAACTGTTGAACAGGTCATTTATGGATGAGAGTAAACATGCTACAAAAGCTGAAGCTACAGCTGGTTTTTGTTCAGCTGTGTTCTCCAATTTACAGCCTGTTGCTAAATTAGAAGTTTTTTCCATTTACTTGTTTCGTTTAGTGCAGAGACCACTATGTGAACTAAGTAAACTAAAGGGAGGGAAATGGGATTCCTTTGGCTGTCAGAATGCTGATGAAAGCATGGAGGGAAAGAAGCCTTTGAAATTCCATGGTACTGCCTCATGCTTCCTGTCCTGAAGAGAGCTTCCTTGGAAAACTGCAGTATCACAAGGAACATTTAGGAAATTTCCTGAGATGCCTTTACAATATCAGTCTTTTGCACATATCAGTAGATGGTTCCTGTATCATTATTTCCAGTCATGTTCTGTCTTGGAGTGGACCTTTTGGAGAGCAGAATGCTGGCGCTGTGTCTCATCCTCACCACTGCAGAGCACAAACACTCTACATCCACAAGGTGTGCTTAATTGGATCAAAAGCACATGCTGAAGATATCTGACCTGCAGAGTGCAGGGCTAAAGTGCAGGAGGGAAACCCTATGGTGTGAAGATATGACAAGTGAAACCAGCTGCATTTGATATGCAAATGGACCTGAGCAGTCCAAGGTGTCATAAGGCTTGGCAGACTCTACACAGCCTAGTCTGTGATCATTTGGCACTGCACTGCGGAGACAGAAACAAACTTAAAGCTCCAAGGAGGTGTAGTTTGTTTAAATAATATCAAATAATTAGTCTGAAGGCAAAATCAGTGACGGCATTTTATAATTACAATTAATTTAAAGGTTAATTTCCTTTGGTGCTAAAATCTTATTTAAAACATTTACCAGGAAAGGAAATTAGGATGTTACTATCTAGATGCATAGAATGCTTCTGGGAATCCATGCCTATTATCACTAGAAAATTAGGTTAAACTCAAAGTGGGAATTTCAATTCATTTTAGTGTATAATAGATGGTGGTCAGGGCCTTGAGTCAGAAGGGTTGCTTAGGGTAGACTGTATGATTAGCATTTTCTTTGTTTGTGGGATTAATTGCAAATGTTTCCAACAAAAGGGCTGGGTTTATACATGAACAATCTTGACATGAAAAGAAAATTGGTTATGGATTGCTGCCTTCGTAGCTAATGAAGTTGATGTTCAAGGAATGCCTAGGAGACAGGGTATGTTATGAGGCAAATATATAAATAAAAACACTCAGGAGGGAAAATGGTGGTGTTGCTGGCTCCAGCTATGATAATTTCTCTTCTCCTTCACTGTCTTTGCTGCCACTCCCCTTGCATCCATCACTGCCTCCTGTGGGGATTGTCAACCTCAAGTTTAAAAAATGTCTAAATAATATAATGTAAAGCTTGAAGGAAGTAACATTTCCATTTCAGCAGCTCATCACAATGGGATACTGCTTAATAAAATCAATGCATTGTAACAGCCAGGGAGATTTACTTACCTTGCATCACTTTTTCTTTTAACTATTCACCACACATTTTATCTTTTCAAGAAAGACATGCTGCAGAAGTGTTGGAAAAGATCTGCATATGTGACAGGGAATGAAAAGTTGACACCACTTTTATGAACAAGGATATATTTCATACCAACACAGTCTGAAAATGTTACTTGTCATAAATTAATTGTTTCAGGAGAAGAACAGAAAGTCCAGATCATGAAACAGAGTCTCACACAGTTGCTTCAAAACAGTAGCAGAAATGAGGTAGTAACTAGTGATGGTTCTGACAATGAAAGCTGCAGATGATTTGAAGAAACATCTAGGTTGTTGCTGCAGCTGAAGAGGACATGGTCTTGCTGGCCACAGAAATGTTTCAACATTTAAAAATAAACAAAACTCATATTCAAAATCAGGAAAAAATAGCAAAATCTGACAATCTTCACAAGCTGAAACTTGCATAGGAAAGGATTTCAAGCAGACTGTTATGTTTTGGTGAAAGATTCCATTTCAATGCCAGTGTTTATTGCTACTTTACACTGAATGTGGAGGGCAGGCTTTGTAAGCAGGCCCTCCAGCCCTGTGCCTGTGGGAATGTTTCTTCCTTTGCCCCAACAGAGGGAGAGCAGCTTGGATCACATCAAGCACAGGCAGAGGAGCAGCCTGCACGTGACCACGCGGGGCTGCTAGCCACATTTCCCAGCCCTGTTTCCCAGCCTCTGAGGGCAGTGGGTTGCCTCCTTGAGGTTGAGCCAAAATGAGCCGGTGGAACACCACAAGTCCTGGCCAGTCAAACGCAGTCCAGTCTGATATCAGCAGCATTTCGGAGGGGATAGGTGTTGAGCTGCTGCAAGTGGAATAGACTCATTAACCGTTTCGTGACCCTGAAAATGACACCTGCCCACCGCCATAGCATCTTCCCTGCTGACACGGTCAACATGAGCTCCTCATGGTTTCCTTGGGGAAACTACTAGCTGGAACATAGCTTTGTACTAAACTATTCTTAGCAGCATATCTTCTGTTAAAGTTTTCTCTGTTACTTTTCTTTCAAGTAGGTCTTCATTAGCACTGGATTGTTAACTTCCATAGATTTGAGCCTTAATTCTCCACTTTGTTGCACCTACTAATGACTCTTTTTCTAATTTATTAGTGTAGCGGTCACACTTGGAGGCCAGTGCCCCAGGCATTTTCTTTTTCCTCCTTTTTATTTTTTTCCTCTCTTTATTGTTTGCCCACAGCAATGATCTGGCTAAGAACAATTTTTCCTAATGATTCATCTGATAACTTCTATGATAATTCCGTCTACCACATATTTTCTTTAATTCTTAGAATGATTTGTCAATCAAAAATATTGCAGGGCTTAATTTTTTATATTTTTTTCTGGCTCGGTATTCAAGATGAAAATTTGAAAGCAAATGGCTATTACCCAGCAGTGTCTAGGTCCATCCAGTTTAGACAAATAATATATTCTTCAGACTACTAATATTCTCATAGCTGTGTGGAGGTCTTTTACACACCCTTTACTGACCATTGGACAAGCCCCACTACACGCTTGGACGGGGGTCAAGAGGCAGTCTACCTGATGGTAATCTTTTTTCCAGGTCTGTAAGTTTGACAGATGGCTTGCTGCATTTATCAGATACAAAAGGAAGTGCTGATTATTTCAAACCCTTACTTGTCATTGCTGGAGCTATGCTCTAGCCCTTTCCTACTGGCCTCTGGCTCTTATTCTTGCCTGCTCTAGCCTTGGTCCCTGTTTCTTCCTTCAGCTGCTAAAGCCTTGCCTGTGCTTCTCAGCCCTTGCTTGGTTACTCCTGGTTGCTTTCACCATTGATCCTTTCTGCTCAGCCATGCCCCTAGTTGACCTGATTCCTGCTGTTTGCAAGCCCTGCCTTACTGAGGGCGTTGCTCCAGAGCATTGTATTCTTCATGTCCTGCCCTGAGGTTCTGCCACTGACCAGACTACTTCTCCAGCTGGGAATATAGCCAGAAGCTGGGCTTAAATTGAATGCAATATATGCATCCCTGCTTGGTCTAATTAGAGGGAGTAACAGGCTGTTATCCTTGTCAGGACCTCTGAATGGGTAGTGACACCAGGTGATGTTTATCAGTTTTCACAAACCTGCGCACCTCCTCAGTCATACATCTTGACTCAGAAGGGCTGATCAAAGGATTAGCCAGGGGCCCAGCAGCAACAAAGACAGAAGAAGAGGCTGTAGGCCCTTATCCAACAAAAATCATGATAGGAGAAGAAGCAGCTGAAGGAAAAGCGCCTCTAAAGCAAAAAATCACAGAATAAGTTTGATTATTGTAGCAGTAAGCAGCATAGAAATAGTAGCAGTGCAGCAGAATCTGAGCTGAGAAACTCCACCAGACTTTGTGTAGAGATTTCCCATTGCTGCTCCTGTGGCCATTATAGGGCTCAGAAGTGCCATGAGGTTACGGATTAAAAATCTGAGGGTTTGGGTTCACCTTGCAAAGGGGTGAGCTCAGAGAGCTTACAAGCCATTACTGACTATTTGGCAGAAATGCAGTTCATTGCACTGCAAGAATCAGACTGGGTGTCCAAACTTTACACCATTTCTGAGCCGTCCTCTGCAATAGGGAGGGCACAGCCTCATATATGGGCAGATGCCATCCTTCCACCTGCTTTCCGGATGCTTGGCTCTATCAAGTTTTACAAGTCTACTAAATCACATTTGATTACCATTGTAAACAAACTTTATTGGTATTGTAGTCAAGCAAACCTCCTTCTGTGTGCTATATTGTGGAATAGCCACCAGGCCAAGCTCACAGCACAAAAAGGCAACAGCACTAAAGTGTTTGGAAGTGCCTTCACCAAACAGCTAGGTGGGTAGCAGTATTCTGGCAAAGCTGCAGAACCAAGGGTGTCCCCATATGTTCCTTTACATTTTTTTTTTCCCCACGTGTTATTTCCAAAGTTATTAAAACCAATTCTGATTTTACTCCCCTCAATTTTTTTCTCAGTTTGGCTAGTGTTTTTCTATCAGCATTTGTGCACAGCTCTGTCTTGTCTTACATACTCACTTCTGCATCAACAGTGCCTCCCAAGCTGTTATTAGGTGTTTGCCATCAGTTTGTTTGCCATTTCTTTTGTCTTCCACGTACACAAGTAGTAGAGTGTCTTGCTGTGTTGATGAAGTTCAATCACACCGCTTCTGAGGCCTGAGTTCAGGGGGCCAGGGCCAGCGTACACAAATTTAAGTCCTGACATGTCAGATGGAGCAGATGTACATCATGTGTTCTCTCTCTTCTATAGAACATGGGAAATATTTTCAGTCATGACATCAAGAATCGTCCATGTGCACATGCACATACCCTTCCCTGGTCATTCACACTTTTTAAATGGTAACATCTTTATCATGCATAACTGTGAGTTTTTAGTATTCTTTTAGTGCTTTAGATTCGTGAATGTATTTAAGGACTACCATGATGCCAAAAACTGTATGAACATGAATGAACACCAGCCCTGATTCTTGGGCATTGCAATATAAGTGTTAGACAACAGGCAATTAGTAATTGATGGGTACAGACAGAAAGTGAGCACAAAGAAACTATGAGCAAATATTATTCACTGTGGTAGACCGGAGTATAAGGGCATTGGCAAACTAATTTATGCCAATAGAACAAAGAAGAGTTTAGGGAAAATAATGAGAACTATTTGTGAATACATTCTCACAAGGGAAGAAAATGTTTGGAAATTTTACAAGTGTGGGAGGTGAAGCTGGCAGCATGGGGTCAGAATTTAGCTTTTAGAACTGTAAGGAGGAGAGATTGGTGTGGAGTGTCCACAAAAGGCTTTACATGTAGAAAAATTTAGCTTCTACTTGATGTAATATAGAAGGTTAAATCAGCAGCAGGATTCAGAGAAGAGTAACCTGGCAAAAAAGATGAAACCTGCAGCTTTTGTCTCCTTAATTCCACATTTGGTGAGTTTAAAAAAAAAAAAAAAGGAGCAATTATGGTGTTTGATACCGAGAGCCCTGGGTAAATGTTGTAGCTGTGTCAACAGATAAAAAAGTCATCTTCTTCAATATGCAAAAATAAGCTTTGGAAATTTGTGCACAGCCCAAACCAAAGCTGACATCTAACTTACACCTTCAAGTGACAGGCTTGAGGATACAAGTGCCATTGTTCACCATGAGAGGTAGCAAAGGAGTTTAGGGAGGAGTGGCTAAGGTACAAGTTTTAGTCATGCTGACCTGGAACTGATGTTTAATTATCCACAGGTAAATATCACAGGAGAAGCTGAGATTTCAGTTTGTATAGAAGGAGCAGGGTGAGCGCAAGCCAGGTAATCTGTGACACCCCAGAGAGCTGCCGATGGCAGGACTTCCATTTGCAAGTACAATTACCCAGTTTACAGGAAGCAGATGTTACTGCTCATGGGACTCTGGCAGCATCCTGGAATGAGAACCAGGAAGAAAGGTGATGAATGATGTGAGGAGGAAGGTGAGCACCTACAGAGGAGACAGCAGAGGCCAGCAAGGCAAAGGTCTCAGGAAAAAGAGAGCAGCATCTGTGTGAAAGGTGGTTGGATGACCATAGAGAGGGCTGTGTGCACTGGGTTACTAATACCCCAATTTCGACAGGAAGAGGTAATCTGCCTGCAGTTCCAGATGCATGCAAGGGGCAGAACACGAGATGGGAGAAAATCTTCTACAAAGATGGAAGAAAGTAGCTCCTGAAAGTGTTTGGATCCATAAGGGGAGAGAGAGAGTGGGAATGAGTCAAGAAGTGATAAGGGTGGGGATTTTTTTTTTATTAAAGGAATTTATGTGTATTTGTATTGGGAGGGAATTGCCAAAAAAAAAGTGAGTCTGTCACCAGGGCAAGCAGAAGTTTTATGGAACAAAATTCTTTAACTGCAGTAAGAGAGAAGAGGAAACGAATGGCAAAAGGAGTGAAAAAGGCTGGTAAGCTGAAGAAAGGAGGACAAAATTATCAGTTTGGTCATAGAAGAAATGGAAGAGATGGAGTGCAGAGAAACAGCTGGAGATGGAAGGAGGGAAGTGGATGAGGAGTTGATGGGGGTGTCTGGGATGGAACTAATAATGCTGGAGGAGCCAATCTACTTCATCCGGCAGATGAACAAAAATAAGGGTGGAGAGAGGGATCAGTGGGAAAAGTTGCCTCTTTACTAACAAATGAGGAATTACCAAATAAGAAATGAGAAATTTGGTAGAAATTACTACAAAAGACATTTTCACTTTTAAAGAAGGAGCTTCAGGCAGGAAGCAGATGTGATGATGAAGGCAGGGTTGAGTGCTGGCAGTAGATTCGCCATTATGAGAGGCAGGGCTTCATGCATCTGGCATAGGGATAAGCGTGTCAGCCACACTAACAGTAGTAGCAAAGAAACAAAGTAAGGAGAGGGTCTGAAAGGAGTCAGGAAGTCATCCATGCTGCAGATCACAGGTTGGCCAAGTACATGACTATTTCCCAACCATTCTCTTTCTTTTGCTTTACAGATAAAGCCACTCATCCTTCTTCCCATTCCTAAACTCTCTATGCTTTCATATTTAGCCTGTCTATCTTGCATGTCTACTAAAATGCAAGGAAAGACACAGTGTCAGTCACATATCTATACACATATGCCCTAAATGACTCCTTGGGTCCTAAGCTAATGTAGATTATCATTCCTTCAGTAAAGTCACTGAAGCTATAAACATATATATTAGCTGAGAATCTGAGTCTTTGTGCTTCGGTATTTGTATCTTACAGAGCAAGATTTCTGTAAGTAGAATAGTGTATAGTCTTCTGATTTCTATTTAGTACCTTCCCTTTTGGTTTCTATAGGAAGATGTTACTGCTTTTATTCTGCATTGTTTCCTTTCTCTTTGTCCATCTGTTGATTTCATCAGCTTCAGTGTTTCTCACTGCCCATTTTCTAGAAAGTCCCGTATGCTAATGAGATCTTTTTTGTGCATCCCAGTTTAATGGTCCCTCTATAGACCACAAACTTCCAGACATGAAAAATGATAAACCCATTTATGCTTCTCATTCTGTCCTGATATACACCAGAGACAGTAGGGACTGTGACTGTGAGCATAGGCTGAAACTTCACATCACTGTGGGTGCTTAGTAATAGAAAAAATATCTCTATTTTGATCCATATCTTCAGTCTCTGTCAAAGTTGTAACCACAGTCATGTGCCTGACAAGCCCCTTAACACTAGCAAAGGAAGAAAATACTCCAGCTAGATTTCTGTAATACATTTTACAGATAAATAGTACTGCTGGTATCATATTCAAGTCCAGCTCAGATAAAAAGCATCTCAGGACCTAATATTTCAAAGGTGTATTTGGTTTGTGTGGCCAGGTTTTGGTAGCAAGGGCGAGCTATAGGAGTGGCTTCTGTTAAGAAGAAGCTTCTCCTGTGTCCAGTAGAGGCAGTGCCAGCCAGTTCCAAGTCAGACGTACCACTGGCCAAGGCTGAGCCCCTGTCCTTATCTTGAACCACAAACCTTTTGTTATATTCTCTCTCCCCTGTCCAGCTGAGGAGGGGAGTGAAAGAGTGGGTGCCTGGCATCCAGCGACGGTCAACCCACCGCAAAAGGAATGGGATTCCATGTTTATTTGTATTTGCGTGTGTGCTGTTAATAAAGCAAAACATGACAAAAGAGCCACTTCTAATAACAGTGACATGTAAGATGAATGTAAAATAGAATAGTCAAAAATCTGTTTGATGAATGAGGTTAAGGATGGAGGCCTCTGCAGTGATTCAACTAATGAGCCTTGTTTTATTCATCTCATGTTACTGCTGCCACGAATGTATCAGTCATATGACAATTTTAGTGACCTTTCAGGCACAGCCAGGATAAAATGCCTGCAGAAAGGGCAGCATTTTGCATGCTTAAAGAAACTAGCTCTGAGTCCACAGGGAGCTTTTAGCCCAGTCTGGGCACCACAGGGTTTGCAGTGATGAGAAACTGTCACCATCCAGAAACCTTGCTACGAAGAAATTACTGAAATCCTTTTGTATTGGAGTTCACTTTCTATTACCTACATTTACCTACCTTGCAAAGTTTGCTGTTGCATGTAAGAAGCTGTTGTATGCCTACAACAAGGTCACAGTGGTACTTTCTGCCCTAACATCATTTGGTTACACACATGGGAAGTTCCACAGTCAGCTGAACACAGACATGTCTCTACAAGCTTGCCTTGTTTGCACTTGACAATCTGACTTGTTAACAGTCTGTGTTTACTCTGTGCAACAGGGAAAGGAGACAAATCATGCAGAGATACTCGGCATGCATCTTTCATACCCACACAAACTCCTTTTACTCAAACAAATGCTAACACACTGGTTTAGCTTTCTGAAAACATTCCTAAGATCATCTGTAAGACCTTTTGCCCTGCAACTGCAAAGCAGGGTCTGTGCCTGCAGCCTTCTAATAATGGTTTAGCGGTTGCTTGAAGGATCTTAGGAAGTGCACAGGAAATGCAAAGCTGGACAAATGCATATGAGCAACATCCATAATGTGACATGATTGACACCAGTGAGACACTCAGACCAAAACAGGTATTTCCTGACTTGTAGTGTTAGAGGTCAAGAATGACAAAAACACAGAAAACTGGTCAAGAGAACAACAAACCTTAGCTACAGCAAAAATGTCTGTTCTCTTTGCTGCAGTCTTTGTATTTGAATAAAACAGGTTTCCTTCCAGCCTAGCTCTTCAATCAACAATATTCCTACAGTGAATTCTTTGTTCTGTGCCTGTAAACTTAGAATGCTTCCAAAGGCATAACCACATTGTAATAAAGTTATTCTGATGTCTACAAACAATAAGTTGGAGAAATTGCATTTATCTTGATTTTAGCAAGATTTTAACCCTATGAAAGGTTTGTGAGCAAGCCAGGGAAATACTGTCCATATGCAGTCATCATAGGTTGTGTGCAGAATTGTTTAAAACTCTATTTGAAACCTAGTTATCAACCAGTCAGGATGACATTTCAGATGGGATCCCAGTAGGAACTTGGCTAAAGAGTTCTCCTCATTATTTTTGCTAACAGCAAGGATGATCAAGGAGAGAATATTTCAAGGAAAAATTTCAGATGGAACAAGACTGGGAGGGGTACAAACACTTGTGAAGATAGGACTAGAGGTAAAAATGATCTTGAGAAGTGGCTTGAAGTCAAGAAGATGAAATTCCGTACAGACAAGTGCAAAAGAACTCCTGTGGAGAAGAATCAATCAAGTGTCTTCAGATAAAATATGGACTACTTGGATAGACTACAGTTAGTGTAAAAATAAAAATAAAGATCTGGTTATTAAGCATTTGTATGATGCTGTTGAAAAGGAGAAACTAAAAAAAAAAATAAAATGCAGAAAACCCATCATGTTAGTTCAAGTAATGTACACAAGACCTACATGGCAGTTGTTCCAGTCAGTCCTGATTTCTGCACCCCACTGTACGAAAAACAAGTATACTGAATAAGGATTGTCAGGCTTGGAAATATAGAGGCTTGAAAACATGCACTGAGAAAAATTTGAAAGAATTGCGTATGCGTAAATCTGGAAAAGATGGATAGCATGAAAATACTTTTTGAAAATGCTTAAAAGTAGTTGTAAAAAAAAACCCCTTCATTTGTCTTTATATCCATGGGGACAAAAGGCCAAAATGTAGAAAGTAGTTAATTTGCAGGAAATTACATTTAAATTAGACATTAGGAAGTTAGACTCAGGGAGAGGCACCACAGAGAGACTATAGAACCTTCTTCATTAGAGATGTCAGGAATTAATTTAGTAACACATCATTCTGGGATAGGAGTATATGTAATGCTACCACAGAGCACAGAATGGGCAAAATTTTTTCTACAGGGGCCATTCTTGCCAGGGAAGAAGGTGGATGACAGGTTCAGCATGTCTGTGATTGCAGTGCAGACATATTGTACCAGTTCAGTCTACTGTTTTGGTAGCTCTTTGCTTGCAAAATGCATGTTGGACAGAGGGGTACAAGAATTTGATTTGTAACATGTCTGGAATGCCTGTGACTGCATGATAAATGTGGTTAAGGATGACCCATATTGAGGGGTACCTTAGGATAAAATAACCTCATAAATACAATTTTTAAAGAATCCAAACACTGTGAAAGCTCTCAAACCAATAGTGATAAATTTGCATATCATTATTTTTATGTGAATGTTATTGCATTTTAGGTCCAGAAGAAGCTGTCCTCTGTCAAAGAACCTTTTCTGGAATTTTTGCTTTTAATGTGCACAGAGCCAGTCTGTCAGTAACTGTGCCCTGACCTGTGAAAAACACACATATCTGAACTCTTTGGCCCTTTTTTATCCAAGTAAAGTCAAATTCACATCTGCTACGAAAGAGACAATATTTCAGGGATGAGAACTATCCACAGATAACCTCAAAAAGCCAATAGTTGGGTCTCCCAATGCAAAGGAAGCAAAGGGTTTGCTTTTACCTGTGTAAAGAAAGTGTTATAGCAGAGAAACAGGGGTCTCAGGCTAAGATAAGATAAGATGAGATTGAATAGCCCTGGAAATTGTTTAAAATAAACATGGGGAACTGTCAGTGGTGTGAATTAATGAATAACTGCCACCCTACAACCTTCCTGCAGACCTCCAGCACCTTGAGAGAAAAGCTGTCTTCTTCAGATCTGTGATCCCTCATCTCTGAAGCTCAGATAAATTGTTCCAACCCTCTGTTCATGCATTTCAACCCAAATGTCAAAGCAGGGAATCAGAGAAACTTTTGTCGCTCAAAGTCAGATAAGTGTGCTCTCTCCTCTACATCACTGAGCCAAGTATGACAGCAAGCCAGAGAGAGTAATCACAGTCAGAAGCAATGCATTCATGCCAGTTCATAAATGAGTTTCAGCATTTGTAGTATGTGTTGGTTGTATAGTATATAGTATATGCTATATGTAGTATATAGTTAGTTTGTACTCCAGTGAGGTGTTCTACTTGAAAAAAGAGGGTTGTGTGGATATTCCTGATAGGCAGAGGACTTTTAAAGCCCTCATTGTCTTTCTGTGATTTTAAAATTAATTTGATTTTAAAATTTAAAGACCAACTTTGCCTTTCTCTACTTTTTTTACCCTCATTCTGCATCTCCACAACTAGCTGGTCTAATTTTAACAGGTTAATAAAGGGCCCATCAAAAACTAATTTGTGTGCTGGGTGGTTCTTGAATCATAGTGCCTATCACTTCTGAAAAGATATTTCTAATGAAAGCAATTTTCCCCCTTTCAGTTGATTTCATAGGTGGATTTGACTCTTACGGCTATCAAGGTCCACAGAAGACATCTCATTTACAGCTACAGCCCATGTATATGTAAGTACTTAACTTCTGAGATATTCTGCAGAGTGGCAGGCTGATATTAAAGGATCATTAAGCTGAAAGATGACGTGACTTAAAAATTCAGAATAGGCAGGAGCCTTTTTGATAGACTGAATTCAAGCTACACTTAAGAACCAACATTACACTTCTGTTGAATTATAATGATTTCTTAGGGCAGGATATAATGTGTCACAGTTATTTAAATAACATCCAGCTCTTACCTGATTTACCCCATTTTCATTCCACTCAAAGGCAGTGGGAATTTGGTGTAGTAAAAAACAGTCAGATCTGACAAAACTTGGTTGCAAAAAAGTGGTTTTATTAAGATTTATCGAAATTTCAGCAACTTGCTAATTTAGTGGAAGTATTTAGCATCTGTCTTACCAGCGCATCTGTTCACTGAGGCACCTCTGTGCCTCATTTTCAGTCTCCACATTAAAAAAAGAAGAAGAAAAAAAAAGCCACAAATGTAACAACAGCTTCCTTTTTTAAAACCAGTTAAAATAGTAAACAGTATTTTACTTAACCAGTGAGTGACAACTCCATTCACTGCCTAGAGTGCAGCTTGATATATTTGAGGATTAAATGGCTACTCAAATCTCAGCACATACACACAGCTGGAGTACATTCACACTAGAGCTAACACCCAACCATACACCAGTCCAAGAATAATAATCTCCAAATATTTCATGTACTGATGCCAACTGCAATTCAGAACAGTCCTGACAGCCCAGATATATCTTACCTTACTGCCACAGCCTTTTGAAATGCTCTTTATTTACCATCACTGGCCTACATGGTAAAAGCACAGCATGGAACAGCTCAGAAGGGGTCAACATTTACTTTGTTCCTTTGTTTCTTTGTTAAATATCTCTTTTGAGGAAAAGAGCTAAATACAGGCAAAAAATATCCATCCCAACATACACTTCTATTCACCTTCAAGTGTGTCTTCTGACCAGCGGAAGCAAGTCTGCTAATGGATTAGTGGATTTTTGCATGGAAATGGCATTAACTCCTTTATCAGTGGTACAATCAATTCTGTGGTAGTGTTTAGGATTGGGCCATTTGGGTGCTTTGCTAGGAGCTAATAATCTCAAATTACAATAGTGCCTATCTCCAATGCCATCGTTATTTCAGTTTCCCATCTGTCTGTGCTCAAGTAAAGATTTTTCACCTGCACTTCTGGCACGGTGTTGTGAATTTAGAAAATGTTATTTCCTTCCTGGCATTATGAGCAGCTCCTAGGTACTTAGAACAATTCTAATCCTATTCTTTCTTAGTATAACATACCTTGTCATCAATAAATGGAGCCCTCTAGCTGAGATATTATTCCATTCTCCTTATGCTCTCGGTGTTCCTTCCAGAAGAGCAGATTGCATTTACTGACTGTCTTCATACTGGCTGGAAAGAAAGACAGACCTGTGGGGAAAAAAAAGAAAAAAGGCAATATTATAAAGCTTGTAGTTGGCATGAAGAAAAACATGATTAATCCATGTAGACTGTGTGCTGCCTTATTTCAATGCTGCGTTCTCTTGGGAGTATAGGTGATTTCACCATCTTAACTGAGAGACAGAAATCAGCATGTGATCTGATGTTTTGTCCATCCAACCTACAAAAGTATTGCTATGTCTCAGCCAAGTCAAACAAAGGCACTTCATGTTTCCTTCTGACTGTATAGTATTTGACAAGGTTTTCTAGAATTGCTATAGTCTGTCCTTAGGAAACTTTTACATCATTTAGTAATACCTTTCTGTTATTTACAGCTGAGGCACAGCAGGAACACAATGCATATGTATTCACACTGCAGTTGCTCTGTAATGCAGGCAGACCATTAGGTATTGGAGTGACAGATTCAAATCTGCTTGTAGCACTATTTACAGCAATATCACATACTAGAAATCAAAACACACTTACATGATAACAGCAGGCCATACTTGATGTTTTAAAGCTTTAGTTGCTGGGAGGAGGGGTTTGGTTCCGTAGAGGTCATGTTCACCAAAGAACTATTCAGGCTCCTACTGAATGCAATTTGTGGAGCTCTGTGTTTATGAGAGAAATAGGAGGTAGTTGCCTTTCAATCATTTGGTTACTAGCTACATATCTCTTACCATTGTCTGTGGTGTTGTAGTACCTATAGGTGAGCTAGGCATGCTGCAAAGTGAAGGAGAACATACAGCCTCAGCTTTGAAGAGCTTACCAAAACAGTATCAGCTTCTAATGATTGTACGGATTCTGTCAAAATGTAAATTTCAACTTGTATTTCAGTAATAAGCACAAAGAACCCCCCCTATGCATCTACCAGATTGATTCATATACAGAACTATTACAAATTGAAGACATACAGAGTTGTGTGGTAGGTCTCAGTTATCACCCACATACTGCTTACTGATGTGAATTGATTTAATGGATTGCAATGACAGAATTCCATCAACACAAACTTCTATTTCAGTTCAAGACAGACTTATATCCAAGTGACTTAAATGAATTTTAACTGCTTTATACATGCAGTGTTTAATTATTTTAAAAGGTAACACGTTAAAACTTAAACAGGGGAAGTTTAGTTTGGATATAAGGAAGAAATTCTTGACTGTAAGGGTGGTGAGGCAATGGAATGGGTTGCCCAGGGAAGTTGTGAATGCTCCATTGCTAGCAGGGTTCAAGGCCGGGTTGGACAGAGCCTTGGGTAGCATGGTTTAGTGTGAGGTGTCCCTGCCCATGGCAGGGAGGTTGGAACTAGATGATCTTAAGGTCCTTTCCAAACCTAACTATTCTATGATTCTATGATTATCCTGGAGGAATGCTGGGTTTAGTAATTGCTAACAGTTAACACACAGTATTTTGTAACCAGTTTCCTCCTGTATGCTAGTTAGCACTTCATTTTGTTAATTTGGAGGTTATACTGAACCTACACAAACTTACATATTCAATTAAATAATTATATTGATTTACTCAGGCTCCTCATGTTTACATTTCTACTGCATCAGTACTTTTTCTCTAAAGAGTTACTACTTTTTCTTTGTGGTATCAATCGATCTCTATTTATAAGAGCATTCCAATTCCATTTAAATGCATACTGTACATTTTAGTGGAATTTTATGAGTTATGCAAAACTACCATAAATGAGCAGGATACCCAAGGAAAAAAAAAGAAATCTTTATTTATGATAAAGAAGCATCATCTGTAGGCAGTGAATTGATGTGACTCTCTCGCCTACTGTTTCCTTAAGCATTTAAAATTATTAGATTCAGGCTCACTTTATTTCTTTTCTCTGTATTTTAGGCTTTGAATTCCAATCACAACTCTCCACATTATCTCTCTCAATTTCACATTTAATTTAAATCAGGTTACTTTAAAGAGAAAACCATATCCAATTTAAAATTATGTTTTAAATAAAACACTGGTGTTTTGGGGAAGAATTCTTGTAATGACATTTATGTTACAAATGGCTTTTTCTTACTATTTAAGCGCTAGCAGTGTGCTCCATGCTGTACAAGCCAAGAAGCCTAGACAGTCCCTTCAAAACGAATACGCTTTTTAAACAGAATGGGAGAGAACTGGTGCTCGTGTACCTCCTTGCAGCGTGGCCACAGCTGATGTACTAAAAAGCAGCTTCCTGGTATTTGGTGTGAGAGATGTCAGTGCTCATTTCCAAACCACAGGACAAGAACACAATAAGATGGTGGAAATCAATTGTCAAGAGAAAATTCTGCTCTTGGAAGGTGACTGAGGAAGGTGACTAAGCACTCCAAAGCACTGATTCTGCTGCACATGAAAAAACACAGTTATAGCTGTGGAGCAAGACTGCACTGCATGATTACTGTTCTAAAAACAGTTGCAAGGGGGGAGGGAGGGGAAAGAGATTTTTCTTTACAGTTTTCACAGTAAAATTGTTTGCCCAAGAGAAGAAGAAATGAAGCAAAAGAAAAAAAAAAAAGCATGCCTGTCTGCCTGTCTGATGCTGATGCCTAATGCACTGGAGAAATTGCTCAAAAGCAGTTCATTCCTGAAGTAAAGCTTGCTTTCCTTATGTACTGTGAAGGCTGTGAATCTTTGCATTTTATTTATATATATATGAATGTATATATATATGCACACATATACTGTATATGCATAGAAACACACACACCTTCATGCACACGGACCCCTTTATGTATACGTGTTTGTAGATATATATATGCCCACTTACGTGTATTCTGCTACACATTATTGGTAGACATTGCTTTTCACTAAAAGGCACTTAACAATAATTTCTGGCTAATGAGATCCTACCTTTCATCAAGTGTGAGAAGCATTTCATGTCAATAACTAGGGGCCAGAGGGGGTTAGGAGGGGTTAATGTATTTGCCGTAGTGCTTGGTCCCGTCTTCTGTATGCATTATACTGGTCATGGTCTCCTAGTCTAAGATTGTGGGTATTTGTCTAGATGATTGCACATACTGAATCATAGAATCATAGAATCAACTAGGTTGGAAAGACCTGTAAGATCAAGTCCAGCCATTACCCCACCACTAAATCATGTCACTGAGGGTGTCATCTACATCTTTTTTGAACACTTCCAAGGATGTTGACTCCACCACTTCTCTGGGAAGCCTGTTCCAATGCCTGATCACCCTCTCTGTAAGGGTGAACATTTTTTTCTAAGACTCAATCTAAACCTCCCCTGACACAACTTGGGGCCATTTCTTCTTGTCCTATCTCTTGTTACTTGGGAGAAAATGCCAGCCACCTCCTTGCTGCATTGGTAGTTGTAGAGAGCAATGAAGTCCCCCCTGGGCCTTCTCTTCTTCACACTAAAAACCCCCAGGTCCCCCAGCCATTTGTCATAAGTCTTGTGCTCTAGGCTCTTCTCCAGCTGTGTTGCCCTTCTCCAGACCTGCTCCAGCACTTCAGTGTCTTTGTTGCATGGAGGAGCCCAGAACTGAACACAGGATTCGAGGTGCAGCCTCACCAGTGCTGAGTACAGGGGGATGACTACTGTCCTGGCCCTGCTGACCACACTATTTCTGATAGAGGCCAGGATGCCGTTGGCGTTCTTGGCTGCCTAAGCACAAGCTGGCTCATGTTCACCCAGGTGTTAACCAACACCACTAGGTCCTTTTCTGTTGAGCAGTTTTCCAGGCACTTTTCCCAAAGCCTGGGGCATTTCACGGGGTTGTTGTGGCCCAAGCACAGGATGCAACACTGAGCCTTGTTAAAGCTCATACCATTGGCCTATGGACCCAGCCTGTGCAGATCACTCTGTAGAGCCCTTAAAGTACTGAGCCTGAAGATACTACCTACTTTACCATTCACTTTAAGTATAAATGGAACATATGCAAGACACAAAAAAATGGCACCTAGAGTGTAACCACTGCGATACTCAGCAAGTTCATGCAGTCCAAATCTGCTGCATTATTACCTCCTCAGGTCTGTGGGATTCAGACAGTATGGGCAAAATTTAATTTAAGTAAACTACCAGCTAAGCCTTGCCTCACAACCAACAGCATCTTGTTTGGTTTAGACTGCAAGCTGGCATTACAAAACACAGGTTTGGGACTCCACTGTTCAGGTGTATGAGGCTCTGGCACTTGCACATGCACTTTGCTTTGCAACTGACCCTCAAGTGGTTTTCCGTGGCACCTGTGATTCAGTCCTTTTGTCCTCATACTGTGTCACTTCTTGCTTTTACAAAACCAGGTACATTTCTGATGGATTACTATAGGTCAGGTCATCTTCCAGTTGACCCATGGATGTATAGTTCTGACTATAATTAAATAGTACTACTGCTTAGAACAGTTTAGAAAACCTGTGCTGGCTTCTCTGACAATGTTCCAAAGAAAGTCAGGCAACCACCTGAGCAAACACTTTGTCATTCTGTCCTCTTCATTCCATGTGTAGCTGAACTGCTGCTGGTTGGTGGCTTATACTTGCTTACAAAAGGACACAAGAGCAACAGGGCAGTTATCAGACATGTATAAGATGGATAATTATCTTTCTTTTTCTGTCTTCCCTCTAGGTCAAAGTAAACATGAGAACTACTCAACATGGGCTAAAGGACCTGTCAAAGAAACTGTTTCAGGATGGCCTCCTGGTTCTTCAAAGAGCAAAAAATTACCCAGTTTTTCTGCTAAAAAATATATATATATAAGATCTGGTTGAACAGTGAGACACCAGAAACCTTCAGCCCCTCTTTCTAACAGGTACTAAGGATGATGCCTCAGATCCCTACCTTGGACCTCCTGCCTCCCAGCACCATAGGAGCAGAGCAAAGGCATTGGTGCAGTCTTCTGGGTCTTCCCTACCCTGGCTACCACCAGTGTGGCCCATCTGGATTGAGACATGAACCCAGCCCACTTGGTGCTTTTGGAGCCCCCTCTGCACTCCTGGCCATGTCGAGTCTCCTTAGTCAACACGACACTAAAAATACCAGGATGACCTTGCAACAGAAGTCAATAGTCAGCGCATTGTTTGCCCTGAAGGCTGTACAGTTCATACTTGCCTTAACCCAGCTGCATTGCACATCAGAGAAACTAGTGCAAGCTTTCTGAAGTAACATGCTGCTGTTAATTCTGAACGATTTCTAAGTCAGTGGTTTTCTTCTGTTTTGTTTTGTTTTGTTTTCATGTCAGGGAATAAGGCTCTGTTGCTCCACAGCTCCAGAGCCACCAAGTAGAAAACTGCCAGCTATCTGAGAAGTGCTTTACTTTTGAGACTCCACAGTGGTCAAGAAATAAACAGTTTATAATGGTTGACAGATTAAAAAAATGAATAAATAAAGGAAATGAGACCTTTTGGGGGCCAGGGTGGGGAAAGGGGTACCATGAACTAATAACTGAACCTACTGGAAATAAGCATCAGAAACAGTGCTTCTTAATCCCGCTGTTTTTATTTATCACACTTTAGGTGCTTTTATAGCTATACCTAAATGTCTCTAATTAACTACAGAGACATCTGCAGATTTCTATCAGCAAAGGCCAACTGAATATGTACTAACTACGATTACTCTTTTATATCTAATTTCAACTGAAAATTCTCTGTAAGTGAGCTGCTTTTTTTTCTAATTGCACCATAAGGGATCCATGTATTTTATTTTTTTGTTTCAGTTGGGGAGGGCAGGGAGGGACTAGTTGAGTTGAAGAAATGTTGGAGACCTTTTTGTGGTATATTTGGGGGATCTGTTGTGTGTTAGAATGTGTATTTTATCTTCCTGTATTATTGTGGCTGAAAAAAATCCTGTGCTGTTACGTAGTTGGCAACAAGATGCCTTTGGGAATTTTGCTAGTAGGTCAATGTGTATATGGAATACTCTGAACTCCTAGGAACATATGTTTTGTTCTACATCTAATCTGTATTTTCAAGCACTTAGGTGGCTTTCTTTAGGAAGACCCCAATATTTTGCTCAGGCTTTTCAGAAACTTGGATTGTCATTGTTTCTTTGCTCAGACCTTGCACAGGTAAACACACAGCTGCCACACCTGAGGTGACCATGCAGCTTTTGAGGGAAAGAGGGAAGGTCAGCACTTGGAAAGGCTTGAGATGCTCTGAGCAATTCCCTTTTCCTTGCTGGTCAAACCCTCGCACTCGCACAGCTCCCAGGATCCCAAGGCCTGTGCGCTCACACCACTCATCCATCCCTGTACAAAGCAGTGTCCTTTGCTGTGTCTGCATGGATGTACAGTGTCACAAGCAGCAACTCTGGACAATGACAGAGGAACAGGCATTCACCATTGAAAACAAGATATGGGACAGGTTCAGGAACTATACTTACATTTATTCAGCAAGATTTTTATATATATATTTGTAAGTGTGTGTGTGTGTGTGTGTGTATGTCTATGTATATAAAATACACGGGAATAGCTATGACAGGGGCTGTATAACCCAGGAAGTTTCTGGCGAAGCTGGCCACGGGCTCCAGCCCCAGATCCTGCTAGGGATTTTCTGTGTGAATTAGTTAGGCTGGTCTCTAGGCGTGATCCCTTACAGCATTCATTGCTGATTTGCATCTCAAATTTAACTTTTCAGACTTGGGTACCTGAAAATCCGAGTTCATTCTGGGTAGAGCTGTTTTTCACCCCCTGAAAAATCATGCATCTTCCAAGTGCCAGGCTGAAATTTCCCATGACTTGGAAAAGTTTCAAAAGTTTCTGCTTTTATGTAGTATGGAATATAGCAGATGTGTAGTAATAAACACAATGTAGAGGTTTAAATGGAACAAAAATGTCATAACAGGTTATTTTAGCTTTCCCTGTGTGCCAGTTAATCAAAATCATATTTCTATAAAAATCATTTTTTAAGGTGAAAAGAAACCAATTTAGGCACCTAAGCAGCAATCCAATTTTCAGAAGGTAATTTTTCGTACCTTTCAGTGATTTCCCTTGGAACACAGGTACCAGTAGTTAGTAATTTTAGAATTCAGAGAATTTACTGAAGTGTCTACATGTAGCTTTCAGGCCTGATTTTAATTTAGAAAATTTTGGCCTTAATTTCTCTGTGTCTTAGTCTTCCCACCTATAAAAAGGGAATAATATGTGCCTCACAGGCTTATTGTGAGGTCTGAATTGTTAATGTTTGTAAAGTGCTTAGGAAATAGGAAGCACATCTAACTATTAAGTATTGCAATATAAATGCGTATTCATGTTACATATAGAGTAGATATACACACACTAACATACACACAGTATACATATATATACACATACATACCTGTATGAAGTTGGTATTCATAACCCTGCTTAAGTTGCAGTTAAAACACCACCATTAAAAAAAAATTAGGACTGTTGACTACTAAACAAAATGATTTGTGGACAGATCTCTTCTGGAAGCAGTTTAGAGCACAGTAATGTGAGAATATCTGGATTACATTTTTGGTTTGTACAGCTGTATCCTCCTCAAAATCCAGTAAAGAATGTTATTTTTCTAGGCTGGGCTTTTGTTATTAACTAAAATATTCAGAAGGCAAGAGATGCAATCCAAATGTGTCTTTTTTTTTTTTTTCCTTTTCTTTTGGCATTTGTTAATTCTGAATGTATTTTTAACAAAAGTGATTTTTTTGACTTACTAGTGTAATTTGCATTTAAAAAAAAATAAATGGAAAAAATATAGGTTTCCAAGCTATTCATGCCCCCCTGCTGCTATTCACAACTTACAGGAAACTTAGATTTACCATTCCCAACTGAGCAACAATGCAGGATAAAGAATCTTATTACATTTACATGATGACAATCCTGATCTGTGCACTGCATGAATGTGACAGCACTGAATAGAAATTGCCAGGTCATGACACCATTTTAACTCTGTCATAGGTAGCAGGCATTTTCATTATCACTGACACCAAAATGTTTCTTTTACAAGGCTGACTGCAATAGACTCTTCACGACAGATAATAGGGCTTTTTTGCACACTCATCAGGAATTTTAAGCCTATGATAGGTTTACAGTTGCCAAGAGTGTAAAGTATTGCGAAAGTAATCCTTGTTAAGAAGGAGCTATGTAACACGGGTATTTCCACAGCATTAATATTCTTTTATATGCTGTACATTGTCCTTACATTGAAAGGATGAAATCCTGTCATTGAAATGGTGAAATCCTGTCTTAGGCAACATCTTTATAAAGCTCACATACATTGACAACTTGCCTGAGGTCATTTAATAAAGGCACAGCAGAAGAGTATACTTTTTTGAGATAGTCATGCTCTCCTAAGACAATTCCTTAGAAAGAGAATTCATTAGTTATTGTCATTAGGATTTTTTATGCTACAGTTACAGTGCAAGTGATACTCTTCAGTCAGGTAAGGAGAAATGGCTTGTGCTCCACTTGCTTAATTTAAGTCCTCAACTGCCATACAGCATTTTGACAAAGGCTAGTGTGGTATTTATTGATACCTGGATGTTTCCAGATTGAAGTGGCTGTCAACTCAGTGTCTAAAGTTTTTAATCACATGCATTCTCACCCTTCATCTGAGCACATTGATAGTAGGCAAAGCAAAAACTCCATACACCATGAATCCTTCCAACTTGTAATATATTCATTTCCAGTCCTCTGTTTTATATTCAAATGCAATTACTCAGAGGATGAGGACTTTTCTCACAAAGATGGAAAGACCCATGAATAGTCTATGTGTATGTGTTGCTTTCTTTATAACAATGAGTCTCTTTAGCATAGCTGAGATGACACAGCATAGACTTGTTGAGTTTGCTTTCTAGTTCCTCTGAACCTGGCTACTTCCCGGTGCATGTGGATTGGCAACAGATACTGAAGGTGAGCCAGGTTTTCTTAAAGAACCAATACATAGAGATACTGCAGACAGCACTGCGTCCGCTGCTCCTTGGAGAGAGACTTAGCCAGTTCTTATGCTAATCAGTCTGCTCCAAACTATGTGCAATATTAAATCTAATTACCATTCATAAAAGAAACTGCCCTTTAGCTATTCATTCACATACAGAAGTGGCACAACACAGAATGGATCAGTAAAAAATATTTCCTTCCTGTCATCAGTAATACACTTAATCTCCAGCCATGAACTGGAGAAATTGACTGTGTTTGCTCTCATGTACTGAGAAGTCCCTGTGCTCAGACCTTCATCGAGGGGCAACTGCAGCTAGTTGGAGTTGTGACCTTTGCATAGCTGAATAGGATAGCAAGAAAGGTATTACACCAAATATGGAGTTTTACGTAGCATCATAAGTGCATTTGTTATTAATCTCTCTCCATTCTTCCAAATCCTGCCAAAATCACTAAAGAGTTTTTTCATCAGGTCCAATCAAAAAACTATCTTTTCTGCTCTTTGTTGAGTAGAAGACGTAGCTCTTGGGACTTCCAAATGCCTTGGGATTACTATTTTTGATAGATGGGAACACCGTGAAATCTGAGAATTATAAAAAAAATGCTTGTGGTCATCTCTGATTCAAAATTAAATCTCCTGTACAAAAAACAGACTTCTGCATTCACCAGAGGAAGAGCATCTTTGCTGCCATCTGTTACCTAACCACTTTCCTAGCTTTGCCTTTGTCCTGCTGGGAAGTAGGTTATATGGAGCTAAACGTGAAGAAGTATGTTCATATTGAACCTTTGCTCTTCAACAGCCTTCTGTTCTGTGACACAGAATGCTGTTTCATACAAATTTAATTTCTTTCCCCCAATCATCATCTTGTCCCATTCTCACTCTACCCTCTGCCTGTACACAGCCCCAAATACCCTCCCAAAATGATACACCACTTTTTGTGCATCCATTGTTTCAAACTGTTCACATAGTGATGGTGAAGAGAGTCATGGAGGAGAGTACCATTGTGGATATGTGCAAAACTGGAGGGAGGCGCAAAGGGTACGTACATCATAGAATCATAGAATAGTTAGGGTTGGAAAGGACCTTAAGATCATGTAGTTCCAACCCACATCCTCCAAAGGCTCCAAACACAGGGAGACAATTAATAGAACAGTAAGGGTTGCAGTGTTACAGAAGCCATCAAGCACAGCGAGCCCTAGTAGGACTTACATTCAAATGTGCAATCACATTTGCTAAAGCTATAGCTGAGTGAGTGTACAGAGAGCCATAGAGCCATAAATACCTGGAGCTACAAAAGGCACAGGTGGGCTAGGAGGAAATCATAAAAATGTGTTTATGAACACATTGACTGAATCAGATACACATTTCAGTCTCTTCAAATTTGCCTCAGCTTTTTCACTTGCAAACATTTGGATGGTTGTTTTCTATGCATGCAGATGAACTTTTTGTTCCTAGGAGAACATGTAAGGATGTGTAATTTTATGAATTTACATAGTATTCTCAGTATTCATACATCTATGTGCATTTCTGCTAAATGTTGGTTCATCTCTCTAAGTCATATATCCATGAACACATACATGCCTGTTATGCGAGTATATTTAATGGCAGGGATACAAAACCACATGCACAATCTCTCCCCTTTTCTACTTAGCTTTTCCTATCACTCCTCTCAAAAGTTCCAAGTGGTTATTTTTCAGATGGGCATTCTGTATGAAAAAATTACCATTTCTGATAATTACTGGACATATGAGAGCAGTAAAATCTATAAAAACATTAAATAAGACAGGTCTTTCTGCAAAGAGTTTATATGTTAATTAAAGTGAGTAAAGCATTTAAATTAAAAAAAATGAAAGAAAAATGTTGTTTCACAGTCCCACTCTGATGATAAATTTTGCTTTAATCAATCAAAACAGTGGGTGAACAAAAAAGGTCAGGAAAAGGAGGAGGGCAGGGAAAAGGGAACTATTATAAGGTGATATGGTTAGTTTAAATATGTGCATATGACAGTTGGGTAAAACAGCAGTCACATATATCTTACTAGATTATCTAATTAATTTATGGCAGTTCCACATAGATGTATTATATCATATCCCACATTTTAAAGGTATCTAAAGAAGTAGGTGTGGAGGGAGAACAGCATCGAAGGGACTGCAAATTGATACCATCACAAAAGGTTGATGGATTGATTCAATTAATCAGTAAGTCATTTCTAAGAGTTCTGCAGGGATTTATTTACCAGACACTTACATTGTTTATTTTGCTCTCTGGAGGGTATGTGTACTGCCATTTTTCTTCATTATTCTTCTTGTTTCATTCATCAATTTCTGACAAATATTTTCATGCCAATAAGTGGCATGTTATGCATGTAAATTGTCCACATTTACTGATTTGAAACAATACCTCCAAGCTTCCAGTAGCCAAGAGCTTTTGCTTATTTCCCTGGAGTCCTGAGAAATACTAGCCATCTATAATTAATATAAAGACATGTTTTCCATTTAATCTTTGCTTTCACTGTCTGCTGAACATGACAGGAACGCAAGGTCTTGTCTAGCATACTATTTGGAAACCTGCTTAAATTTTAGACAGAACCTTACTATGGAGAACATTTTGAACACTCTTGATGCTAAATAAGAAAAATGTTCCATCTTTGGTTTGGCCTTATCTTTTGTAGTTCAAATCCAGGAAAACAATGCAAGAATGTTTTGAGAATGTCAGCATTTTGACTATGTTTTCCATAGGATTAGATAACTTTTCTATTTCAATATTGTCATAGTATGTGCTTCTAAGTCAATAAATAGACCAAATCACAGATTACAAAGTGGCAGATACTGGGCAGGACAGAGGTCCATGAAGGATGAAGAGCAGAAACAGAAAGGAAACAATGCTTTGAAAGTGCTGAGACTCATTTAGACAAAAATCTTTATTTGAAACTACCAGAAACACTGACCTCTAAGAAAAAAAAAGAAAACAAAAAACTCCACTAGTTCTCATGTTCATTTCATACATATATGCAGCGTGTGTGTGAATTTCAGGCATCTTTAGCACTGGCAAAAATTTGACCCCATTTTTAGGTGGCTAGAAAAAACTTCTTGGGAAAAGTAAAATATCTCAGTCCCAGTAACAAAAGCCATGGCAGCCTGCACTGACTGCACCATGTGACGGCCTTCAGCAGTGGATTTAGAAAACTCTACCCTGTCTATTAAACTGGAGGAATCAGAGGGATGGAGGCAATAAATAAATAAAATAATTAATTAATATTGAAAGACTAATGAAGATATTGGCAAAGTGAAATTATGGTACAAGTCAAATTATAGTCAAAAGTTTGTGGCGCAGAGTTAATGATTAGGAGAGTGGCAAAACCAAGGGTGTCAGAGGAAACCCTGTCAGCATGACTGAGGGACTGAGCCCTATACAACATACTCCCGGCTGACTTAAAGGAGTATCAGTGCCTGGACTGTATGAATGATGATGCTTGCTGTTCCTTGTGTCTGCATAGATGCTCTGGGATCAAGAAAGGCAACACATGGTCACATTTCAGGTGGTGATAACATGCAGACAATGATTTCAAGGAGCCAAATAACATACAGCCAGCACCGTTTGCTTCTATCTTCCCATTTTTCTCTGTCCATGTTTTGCTGTCTTGGGGTTGTTTCCAATCATACAAATGGTTGCTGGAATTCTTGTTATTAGCTTTGATATTTTTTAAATATTTTTGCATCAACAATCAAAAATTATTTCCTTCTTCTTTGCAAGTCTGAAAATTACACCCCTAAAAAAAAAATGGGTTGTAGCCTTAGGTACAAAAGTTTTAGTTCTATCCCCAGGTCTGGTTTATAATAGACAGGTGGAGGCAGACAATTCTCAGTGTTACTCAGTGATAGGACCAAAGGCAATGGGAACACATAGAAAAACACTGTTGTTTCCTCTGAACATCAGAAAACATGTTTTTATTGTGAGAATGATCAAGCACTGACACAGGTTGCCCAGAGAAGTTGTGGGGTCTCCGTCCTTGGAGGCAATCAAACCCTATATGGACATCATGCTGGGCAACCTGTGGGAGGTTGCCCTGCTTGAGCAGGGAGTGGGGTTGGACTAAATGATAACCAGAGGCACCAACCAGCCGTTCTCTGATTCTGTGATTCACCTCTCATTTAAGCTGCAATTCTTTCCCAATGGAAATATTCCTAGCATCTCAAGAGGATACAGAAATCTTGCTTGTTGAGCTGAGGGAGTCTCAGAATTTACCTTTGTTGTAAAAATAAGAGTTTTATGTATCAAAAAAAAAAAAAAACCAAAAAACAAACAGGAAAAACATCAGTTTCTAAAATTTATTGGTTATTATTTTTCCCTTCTTTGAGTCCTGCAGTTGGCTACCTGGAGGAAATCCCAGCTCCATTAAGGTCAGTAGGAATTTTGCTGCTTTTTACAGTGAGATTTCAGGATCTCACTTTTTGCATTTAACATGCCTGAATATTTGCTTTGCTTGAAAAACAAAAATCTACAGCAATTATCCTCAATAATTTTTAAATGCTCTACAAAATTTCTGATTTTTCCCCTTTCATGCTCAGCATTTGTGAAATGCATGGTCTGGTGATATAAAAATTTTATCTACACTCATTTGTGCTGACCTACATAACTCGCTCATTGCCATAATTGTGCTAGTAAAATCTTTCTATCATCCCCACTGTTCTGTGCATTTCATTTCATGTGAATGAATATCACTCCAGGGGATTAGCACCCTGGGTGAATTTCT
The DNA here is from genome assembly GCA_025447955.1 of Psilopsiagon aurifrons. Taxonomy (NCBI): domain Eukaryota; kingdom Metazoa; phylum Chordata; class Aves; order Psittaciformes; family Psittacidae; genus Psilopsiagon; species Psilopsiagon aurifrons. Next base: position 20,828 of record JAOEHY010019703.1, on the reverse strand, counting down.
GCAAAACATGAGTATTAAGGAGAAATCAAAAGATATTTGCATATCTATTTGGCCAATGTGATAGTGGGAATCTGCTACATGACCTCTTTTCCCTTAACTTTTAGTTGTAACCTACAATTCTCAGTGTAAGTATTTCACATCCTTCTAGCTTCTTGCTCAATTGCACAGCCTTCTTCAGACTTGACAAGTTTTCTATTGGACAAATTAATTCAGCAGCAGGGAAATTTTTTCACATAAAGATAAAGCACAACCTCAAAAAATGGGCTAGTAATATCCTGTGCTTCTGGAAATCCAGTACTTTTGCCAAAAGCATCACTCAGTCTGGAGTTTTTCCTGTGCAAAAATGCTTCTTGTTCATTAATTCACAGCCTGAGATGTAGTTCCTGACAACTCTGTCCAAGTGAGACCCCCCCAACCCTGGCAGCCAGTAACATGTCCAACCTCACAGTCTGCTCTGTGAAAGAAAATCTATGTGAAACCATCACTGTGTCTTCAGGCCTGTTCCCTTGAGCTTGTCTTTCTCATTCCTGGACACTTGAGACTGTTGCCCCACGACAGTCTCAGTTCTTACGGGCATGTTGGGTAACTAATCTGTGCCTCTGGTGAGTTCCAATTAAAACTAATCAGGGTGTCTATGTCCTTAGTGTCAAAGCAGCCAGTACGGCAGTGGTGCTGTGCCACCTGAGCAGGAGCAGCTCTGGGCACACATTTAGCAGAGAAGTCCTTCGAGCAGGGGCAGCCAGGAAGTGCAGCAAGATCTACCTCCCTTCTCCCTGATCCTTGCTCCTTCCAGAACCCCAAACGCTCACACCCTGCCCTGGCTCCACCACCGGCAGTACCCAGAGGAGACCAATGGTACCGTCCAAGAGGCCACATCCCTTGGCACCAGTATGAAAAACAAGGCTGGATCGTCAGGAATCTCTTCCCAAGTCTCTGTTTTAACTCTGATCGTGCCTTTCTTGTAGAAGAAGCAGTCAGACTTTTGTCTGGTTCAAGCTTTTTATACTTGAGGTGGCAAAGCTCTCCCTTGCTTCACTCCTCAGAGACTTTGCACTTGCTAGAGAGTTCAATTAGAGGAGGGAGTTCTGGCAAGCAAGGACAACACTCCAAAACTTTTGCATTAGGAAAGCAATAACTCAGGTGCACTTCTGAAAATGAACTTTAGGAGAAAAAGGATAAATCACTGTTTGAACCTGAACATTCTCAACCTCTTTTCTGTATGTGAAAACATCCTGAATCACACGCATAATTACCTAGTGCCATTACTTTTATTAATGCTTATTGGTGTACTTATTTGCTTTACTTATTACTATTTTTAATTCTCCATCTCAGTAGAGTACAATTTACATTTAAAAGTACATTTTACATCTAGAGAAATCAAAGGAAATAGCAGGAAAAACTGACATGAAGGTGTTATACGTCACCAGAGGACTGCTGGGTTAACCATCAGGATCAATCTCAAAAACCATCCCCCATCTCAGACCTACAGACCATTTACACAAAAAATACACCTTTTCAGTCCTGGAAGCCACTTGAATTATGGCCAGAAGTTCTGTTTGACTCAGGCTGTCAAGTTCTGTTTAACTGGGTTGACTGGTCACACCCCCAGCTCATCTCCCAGAACTATCACCTTTGCTGTGGCTTGTTCTCTGAAGGGCTCCAGCCTTGGGAAATGGAAGTTCATCATTCAGTTCTTGTTCCTGAATTATTCCTCTTCTGCAATTCTCTTTTCATCTCCATTGTCCGTAACAGAACCTGGAGAAAGAGACCAGACGGATTCATTGAAGGACCTGCTGGCAAGCAAAACTACAGGGCTTTCTGGAGAAATACTGATAGGGAAGGGACCTTGAGCCTGAGGCTTCCCAAACATTACAGGGCTCTTTGAAGCTGTAACACAACTTCCCAAGTAACCTTGCTGTAGGCCAGCAACCCAAGCTGCCCCTTCAAGCATCTTGTTTCCATGGTGTCCATGAGGAGAGTTAACCTCTAGCCAGACCTCCACTTTCACTGGAATTCAGAGGATCTTAAACTCTTTTTGGGTGTTTAGCTTCTTAGGTATTTCTGAAAGCCCCACTAATGTTTATTTTGATTTTCATGTTCCTCTGAAACAGAACAGAAGGACCTTTGAAAATCAGGGTTCTGTGATTAGACCCTATGGACAGGTACACTTCGCTCATCAAGCTAAATAAATGCAGTAACTTGATTTAGCCCTTGAATTTCAGGGCTCCACATGTATTACACCCTGCTAATTTCCCTGAGATTTTTCACAGTTTGTATGGAGAGAGAAATAAAGACTTCATCCACATTTGGGCTGATATTTTTATTTTGCCACTGGTGACTTTTGCCTGAGCTCCCGATATAAAGGATTCGTGTCAGTAATAACAAAAATAGATGATCTGCAACAGCCCTCGCACTGTGACAGTTTGTACAATACTTAGTTGCCCTCTATCTCCATTACTTCACAATCTCCTCCACTACCATCTGTCCTAAACAAGGGGGAGAGGTTTCTTGCTTGAAAGTGTTTTTTTTTAAAGTACCTCTCTGGAGGATGGCATAACAACTCTGCCTTGAGAAAAATGCTGTTAGCCCTTCCCGTGTGTCAGAGTGGAAGCTGCTACTAATTATAACTAAGATCCTGTCAGTTATCTGCATTTACTGCTAATTCTCTTAAGATCCTGAAGAAAGTGAGCAAACACATTAACAGGAATGTGCCAGGAGCAAGTCACTGTAATTGCCTTCCCAGCTTTCCAAAACCTGCTGTTGGCTTATAGCAGTCACAGCCTCATGCCACAGCCCACAAAACAATTGGAACCAGCATGGGTAGCCTGATCCAGGCTAGCGCCTGTCTTGAAACAGGTACATCCATAGCTGGCGACCACTGTGATAGCCTCCAATTTTTTTGATGTACTTGGAACACACTGGAGATTTGGACAACAGAGGAAGATATCTGTCACTCAGGCTCCTTTATCTGAGAAGCTAAGCAGAAAAAAACCTTAAGTGAAATGGGATGTGCATTAAAGTGTTGTGGTAGCCTCCCTGCAGGTTTTGATATCTACACTACGATCCAAAAGGACAGAAATCTTTCTGCTGAGATGCCTAGGTACAGGTAAAGTTGGTGTTTCTACAGAGCCAGGTCTTCCCCAAGGATCATTTCTGCAAGCCTGGACACGCAGGATACATGTGTAAACTGGAAAGTTCACATGTAAACTTCATGTGAAATAATAATCATGTTCATTTCTAGGACCCTCTCATACCTCTCTGGAATTGTAAATGGGCCTTCATGGGGGTGAAAGTGTAAAACACACCCATATGAAGGCTCCTGCACTTGTTAAAAGGAGCACAAAGGGGGATTGGTGAAAACAAAAGGCTGGTCCAGTTCTGAGCAGTAGGGTAGATTAAGTAGCCCCCTTCTTCAGTGCTTTTTACTGCTATTCATATACAACAACAGGTGCAGTAAATGATTACTTTTTCTTCTAAAACACACAGCAATGTCTATTTGGCAAGAATTTGAAAGATGGGATTTTTCAAGCTGAATGCAACTATAAAACTTTGCTGCCAGGTGATGGAGCGCAGCAGTTCTTTTGCCTTCATCAGGGTTTGATATTATTCATATTCCTGCACATAGGGCAAGAAAATTAGGGGAGGGGCAGAAGAGCAGAGAAGATTAACACTGAAGAATGCAGTATATTCAGTAAGAGCTTAATGAGAGAATCCATGGTAACCATTCAGGCTTCGGCTTTTGAGCGCAGCTCCCTGCAGAAATGCCACTGGCACATGCGCAGTTTACTGCTGACACTTTCAGTTAAAGAGAGAAAAATTGTGAGAAGGTCTGGATTACTCACAGGCTTGGCAATGGGACATAAAGCTAGGGGCATGGCACATGCACGTGAGCATGGGACATGTACTTCAGTGCCCTGGAGAAGATGATTTCAAGGTATCAGGTAGCCATAGTATAGTATAGGCAATTAAAATGGAAGATAGTAAGCTGAAAATACTTTTAAAGCAAAAAGATTTTTTTTTTTCTTTTTCAAGGAAGCCTTGCCAACTTTTGTAGCATCAAAATTTTAAAATATTACTTCAGAATCCTTCAACCTTTTTTTACCGCATATACAGAGTTGTTTTTTTTTTTCAAGTAGCAGGTGCCATTTAATATCAGGTACCAGGTCATTTAATAGCTTTCTGGACTAAAAGTCCAGGGTCCTTTCTCTTATTTTCTCATCTTGCACAGCCTATCTTCATGCTAACTTCCATCCATATTCATCCCAGGCTTTGGTCTTACCTTTGCTGAAAATAATAGATATTAACAGTGTTGCAAAGGAACAAATTATCCACCCACACAACAACAGGCTCAAAGGTCTTCTTCCAAATCCCCCTGGCTGTGACAGCTGACAATCTCACTGACCTCCCTACTACACTGGCCTCTGCGACTGGGGTCAGGCTAGCCTGAAATCAATGTAACAGGCTTTCAAATTAATAAAGGCTCAAAAAACATTCTGTTATTATCAGCTCAGGCTTGGACTATGTTTACAGCAACCTCGAAACACTCTTCAGGGGTCACCTACTGTGCTTCTTCTGAAAAAGTAGCACTATAAAAGCCTAACATCATGAATTACTGCAATACAACTGTATTCCACCACACTCTGTTACAAATATGAAATCTGCAGAGGCCAGCCCTCGCATTGCTGTGGGTGAACTGTGGTGGCACATATTACATGGGAAGTTGGAGAGTCTCACAGCAAAACCTGTGAGTTTGGGGCACTCTGTCACTGAGGAATTTGCTCTCTTTGCACCTCCCTGATGGGTTTGCAGGTCTGAGCCACACCAGTGAGTCATGCTGTCAGCCAGCAGTAATATGAGGTGTCAGAATTAATACAAAGCTTGGGTCTTAGGCCACCTCCATGTCTCCCTGCTGCATACTACTCCAAAGCCTTTGGCTGATAGCAAGGGATAGTTCTAGCCACCAGCCTGGCAGCCTGTGTTACCGGTTCTTGTTGGTTAGAAGTGCCCAGGGTAAAACCAGCATCTTCCAGAAACCTTTCCAAACCTGAAAAGCAAAATGTTTAATGTTTATCAAGCCAGCCAGAAATAGGTCCTGACATGAAAAAAACACATAATGTTAAACTGGAGATGTTTACTCTAGAAAAGATGGGGAAAAAGTCAGGAAACTATTGGCTTTAGAAGTAAATACAAACACATAAAATTACAGCCCCCCTTAAAACCACTTCATGTGCTACCTGAGTCTTGGGCTGTGCTGTCAAATTTGCTCAGATGGCAAAGCTGACATGACAGTTTCACACTTATCAGAATTAAGGACTAATTCCTTAGACAGATCACTTCTCTTGGGTATTGTCTTTCTAACTAGACGTAAAAGATGATGTAAAAAATCTAAGCTGATGTAAAAAATCTGCTGCTATATGTTCTTATTCACAAAGAATTCCTTGGACTGGAAATGAACCTCTTCCTTCATCCCTTCATCTGTAATTTTGGTACCAACTCTGAAGCTTCTTACAATGAAATGCTGTCTGTCACACATAAACTTCTAATATGTAACGGAACGTCAGAAACCCAGTGAGAAATAGCCATGGACAACCTGCTCCCAGTGTCCCTGCTTAGTCAGGGATTGCACTCGCTCATCTCCAGAGATGCTTTCCTACCTCAGCCATTCTGTGATTCAGGAAAATGTGCCTTCTTTCTGGGCAACAGCAGGTATCCTTGTCAGCTAGTAAAACAGAACTGTTCATATAAGACTAGCATCACACTTCTTAGCAACTCAGGGTCTATATACTTTTCTGTTACATAATTTTGAGCACACAAAAATTGTAAAGCATGCTGTGCTAGAATCACTGCTTGTAGGAGATTTAAATAAGAATGCAGCTAAGTACCTGCCTTGAATGAACAAATGGTGATAGGAAACAAATCAAGCTTAAAGGCAGCAAGGTGTCTGGAACAGACAGTATCAAAAATCCTGCCTGTGAGATTTGGAGGACCTTATTGCAATGATAAGTTGCTAGATCTTGAGCTGTGTAGGCTGATTTTTCCTAGACACACTAAGGAGGTGGCTGGTGCTCTTACACTTCTCTTCAGAAGGGTACCTGAAGGTACATCAACAGCTAAACAAGGAAGACAAGTGCTAGAAAGGAGATGTAGGCATAGCAGAGGAAGACCCCAAAAGAGTGAAGATGCTTTAGAGCAGTTGAAGAACCAGGTGAGTATATTTCATATCAAAAGAGAGCCTGGTCAGGTTTTACAAGATCCAACTAGGAGCTGCCTTACTGTTTATCCAGATGCAAGTGGGTACAACTTTTGTTTCAGTTGATGTGACAGTGAAGTTCACTCCTACCATGTGTAACAAATACACTGGACATTGCATTTAGGAAGCTTGCTATGTTGAGTATGTCTCATGTTGCAAGTAAATGAACCTTTGGAGCCTGGGCAAAAGCTCTGTATATATGCTTTCATAGAGAAGATGAAGCTTAAAGAAAGCACAAGGTCTGAATCAGGGTTAGGATGCTAGGAATTAATATGGCTAAGCCATGGAGGGGAGGCACCTTAGCAGGTGCTGTTATAGTCCCCCTGACTTTTCAGTTCATATTTTCTCCCACATAAGTATCAAGGTCTGTTCTGCATATTCCTTTGCATTGCTACTACATCAACCATGGAGTGCATAGGCTGTGAACTGCGTTGTCTCTTTTCTCCCAGAGGTAGGTGGCTTGCTGGTAATCACCTTCCACATGTCACAGGACTTGTGTGGTCACCAGCTGCCATGCTCATACTGATACAAGCAGCTCCTAAGCTTCTGCAGTTTCACCCAGAGAGGAACTTCTCCTTTGGAGTTCCCAAACTCCAGCCCAGGGTGTTCAGTTATCTCAGTGGAGTGGCACTGGCCCTTACAATCCTGTTTCGGAAGAGATTTTGTGTACTGGCATTTTATCATGAATAGTATTTCAACTTTTCCCCCCTCTATTCATTCAGCTGTTTTGTTTCACCCTAATGTGAGGCTTTGGAAATGAAAAACGTGTTTTCACAGGGGTTACAGCCTCGTGCTGTCTCCTTTCTAGAGCCCGTGAAGACGAAATAGTTGATTTCAGAGGTGCATTTTAGCAGCTTAATGAACAAATCACCAGAACTCTTGACCAACTTGAACAGAGTCTGATTGCTGATTTTTGTGTCCTTCAGCCAGTCCCTGGGACTGTGGGCAGGGCTGGTGGCTGGATTTGCCTCTGCTCCTCTGTGCATGCCTGCAGATAAATAAAATGCAAGTGCCTTGAAATTTTTCAGATGTGCCCTGTGGCTCTTTGCATGAAGTGAGGTTACTATTGCTGATTTAGATGGTGAACATCACCTTTTGTGTCACCCCACTCAGAGATCAAAGATACATTGTCTACTGGAGCTACTTCAAAAATGTCTTTGTAATAATAATCTATCATGAGGTTGAGCGTATCCTCCAGATAAGTTATCCAATGCTTACGGGCTCTCTAAAGTGCATTATCTGCTAGTATAAGAGCTTCTGCTTCTGCCTTTAGAAGATAATGCACTTTCCATAATGAAAGTATCTATTAATTGATTGATGCAGATTAGCTTGTTCAAATGTTTTAGATGTTGATATACATATTTTATTGTCATATGAAAGAAAAAGATACAAATCTTCTTCATGTCCTAACCATATCTAGTCTGTCACACACATTTTGGACCAGTGAAGTATGTTTGATCCTCAGACTTCCCACAACATCACTGTCAGATCCATAAATCTTTTCAGGTGCCTGGAAGGAGTTTTCTTCAGTGTCACTGCTTTCTTTCCTTTCATTTTCCAGGTTAGCTTTGGTTTTTTATACTGCAGAAGGCCCAATATGCCAGGAGAACTCAGCTTTGGGCAAGCCATCCTGACCTATTCTTTTAAAAGATCCGTCACATTAATGCTATATTTCCTCAGAATTTCTGCTCCATTTTTTTGCAGACACCAATACATGTTGCTATAGGAATTTCTCTTCTGGGCTTGTATTTCACTTTGAAGTTCTGCCTTTGTAGGTTTTTGATCATGTGCAAAGTCTAGATGGTGAAGAAGCTCAAGATTTGTCAAAAATATCCCCTAAGGTTTGTGATCTATTTTAGCTATACTGTGCAGTATGTGCTGACATCCAGTGACAGTGGTAAATTCTTTTCTATTTGAGAACAGTTTCGTGTGATAGTTCCACACTCTCAATCCTTATTCCCCCAAAATGTCTCCTGCAAAATACTGTTTTGTCCACTATTTACAGCATATCCACCTTTTCAGTGTTGTGACCTGAATTTCTAGGAACATACCCTGGAACACATGCAGTGACTTTGTTGCTGCCGTTTATTGTGGTTTAAAAATAATACAGGACCATGTTCTAAAAGTTCTCATAAAATTTTCCTAATAAGCTGTGCTTTTTGCTTTTTATTTTGGGCTTCATAACAAGGATTTGTCTTCATCTGTGCTGGGTAAACCACTGTGATTATTATGGATTCTGATTTTTCCACCAAGAAGTTAGAGATTTGAAAATGCTTTAATGCTTCGTTTGAACAAATCTAGAGATATTTTTTTCCAAGGTCTGATCAAAGTAACTCACACACCAGCAATTTTTATTTTGTTATGATTCAGTTTTAGATGGCACTCCATCTTATGAGTAGTGCTATTAGGTTTATGTTGAGTGTCTCTATATACTAGATTGTCAAAGAGCAAGGACTCCTACTCCATCTAGTATTTCACTGTACTCCTTCTGGACTTGTGCAGTTGGTACATGAATATACCACAAGGCATGTTCTGGAAGAGCCATCTTCTAGACAGACAAGTGAGGGTACTTTGAGACTTTCTTTGTCCAATCTGACACAATGTCCAGAAGCAGACTGCAATTGCTGAAGAGGGCATGTAAGAGATGTCCTCTAGGGTGGTTAGACTGTAGCCAAGCTGTAGAGAGGAGGAAAAGACAAGTGAGACACTCATCTCAGGAGTCGTGTCCCGTGTGATCACACAAAAAAAGAAGAGAGAGCTGCACGGTAGCTCAGGCTCAGCAGCGTCAGTCTCCTTATTATCAATACTTGATTTTTGTAGCTACAGAAGGCCCATGCTCACTTACCTCACACCAGTGATAGCAATCTCAGTGCTGAGGTTTTCCCTTTTTTCAGTTATGCTCAGTCATATGTTGCTGTCCTCTGTCACTAATTGCAGTCATTATGGTACGTGTGTTAGTCACACTGCATTTGGAAGTGGTTGAATTGTTGGAGTATGGGAGGCATCAGATATCGTTAAACACACCAGGAAAAGCTTCCTCCAACTTTTGTGCTAGTTCATAGGAATCCCATAGACTTTAAAATTGGTATCATGCTTCCTGACACTGAAGAAAATGCTCTTAGGAGTTACTCCGCTGTCACAGCTATCACACAGGCATGAAGATTTGCCCAAAGACTTATATCTTAAACTGCATTTCCCCCGTATACCTCCATGACATTATCAGACATAAACTGTACGACTGGCTTAGACTCAACATTCCAAGTTGTTCTGCCTATTTTGGCAGAGCAGCTCAGGTAACATAACCCTGTCAGGTGACGTAAGTGTATTTCCTCATACTGCATTGCAGCAAAAGTGAAAGCGGCTGCACCATTGCTAAATTGTCCATCCGTGCTCCCCAAGTACCTGGACTGTATTTTTTCCTGTGCCTGTGTCATGCAGAATGCTTTGCTCTTACACACTTCATGAATATCCTTAGCTGTCCTCCTCTATTGCCTCTTCCACCTTCCAGAAAAGGATGAGTTTGGGTTGGCAGATGTCCTGAAATCCTAGACAATTGTCACAGTCCACACACAGAGTCACATACTGTCTACTTTGTCTCCTTCTCAGAGCAAGTCCAACATAACTGAAGTGCATTAAAACCACTGGGAATATGCTGTCCAATTGATCTGCAGACACATTGCAAATCTGGGCAACCAGTGCATACACAGCCATTCCCCACACATGCACAATCTGTTAGGTGCTCACTGTTGATATATTGCATTTGTATGCTTCTTGTCTGGGGACTTTTGATCAGGAGAATGCAAGGTGTCTAGCAAACAGCAAATTTATCTGGTCTTGGAACATCAACCATTTGGCAAGAAGTACTGCTTGGGGCATTTTTCTTTGAACAATGTGGTCTGGCAGACACTACATGCTCCTGTGACTGTGCTCTGCCACACGCTTTCCTTCAACTGTTGTGCTGTTCATACCTTGATGTTGCCTTCATTTTTTTTATATATATTTTTTCTTTTTTATTTCTACATCTGGTTACTGGCTATACAGCTCTTCAACATTCATATATCATGAATGATTCTTAAGACACAGGAAGTCATCTTTGGCTCCTTTCCTGTCTTTCTCTCTTCACATATTCATTGCGTCCTTCTCTACCTGAATTTGCTCTCCCCTTTCTCTTTGAGATGTTTAACCTGACTACTGCAGCTTTGTCACTTTGTTCCTTCTATATATATTTTCCCATTTAAATTCACCTGATGCTTGATAACCACTTCTTTTGCATATCTCTTTGGCCCTATATCTCTTAAATTCTTCCAGTAAGTCTTTTTGCATCACCTTCAGATTATTCGTTTCTATTTCCTATAGAAAATATTACCTTGCCTGTATCTGACAAACAATTGGTCTCCTTTCTCATGGTTCAATTCTACTCTGTCACCAACACTTCCCTTGATGAACTGTAACTAGACTTTTCTCTCACCAGTAGCTTAGCAGTTTCCCCCGTCCTAACCCTTAAGTTTTGTATAGACACCTCCAAACTTGGCAGCACGTCATTCCTCTTCTTCCACCAAATCAGGTCTAAAATACTTTGTCTTAGTCCTAAAAGTCTAGTCATGAATAGCTAATTTGATTCTCCTTTTAAGGGGAAAAAATACCCAAACCAAACCAACCCATGTCTTTTGCCTTACAGAGGTATCACCTTATGTTATTGTCATTCTTCCTTCTCCTTGACTGCACTGCCTTTCATTTGCGAAAGTTTTAGTCTCTGCACTTTCAAAATATTTTTGTAAGGAAACATTATGCTTTGTACTGGTGGAATTACAGAAAAATCAAAATTACCTACCTGTGTGCACATGACATTTCCAAAAGACCACAATTTAGTGAAATAAAGATGTAATTTAACCAACATTAGATAAAGTCAGTTCTCTTTGAACAGGACTTTTGGTCCCTGACAAATTTGAATTTTTAAATACTGTGGAAGCGCAGCTCAGACATTATGTCAAAACCATTTATTCTCGGTGAACTTATCACAGCTACACTGACGATCTACCACTAGTTCAAGCAGCAGCTCAGGAGCAGCCATTTTTCCAGAAAGCTGCACGAAGCAAATTCCAGATTCTCTCAGAATGACTTACTAGGAAGCATGAAAGTGTGAACTGAGTAACTCAGCTCTGGAGTGTGCTGTTTGCTGTTAGGATGACTTAATGGCAGGAAAGTAGCTCAGATTTCCCTGTAACTGTGGTAATACAGTCTGCCCAGCTGATTATCAGGTTGTCATCTTTAATGAAGTTGAAAACATGCTGACAATTCAGCAATGTTTTCTTTTCAGCTGTACAAATGCTGTGGCAACAGATTACAGCTGGATTGTAAGTACTTAACAACAGCATTCTAAAAAGAACAGAATAATTGGGATGAGAGATGGAAAGAGAGAAAAACATGGAAATAAATTAATGAAAAAGAAATGTTTTCATTACTTTAAAATTTAGGACTACTATAGCAGAAAAACTAGTCCACAACACATTCTCCTTACAGTTTTATGTACCAATTTTAAAGCTGTCTTTCTGTGAGCTGAAAAGATGAACTTCCACAAACTGTAACTGTTAAACAGAATAAACCCCAAACACTTCACTGAATGTATTTTGCATAAATGTTGCCATTATTCTGAGTTCCAGCATAACTAGAAAACTCTGTTTTATTAAGGTGGTATGCGCTTTGGAGATCAGAATGTCTGTCTTGAGGTCAAAAATTTTTATGACTACAAACACAGCCCTCAGCTCTGATTTGCAGTAGAAATTTAAAACCAAAATATATTTAAATCCATTTCCTGATTTCATGGAGGCTTTTTCACCTCAGAAGGCTGTATAAAGAACTTCAGTGTGGGATACAAAGTAAAAACAGCACCTACACAAAAAGATTTTGGAAATATCTGCAGAAATAATCTGAATGTGTGCTTGTTTGTATATGAGTATGCATGGGCAAAGAAAGGAAATTGCTGAGAGAATTGTAGATGACCTGTCCATCAAGAGTATGATACAACTCTTCTCTCAGTGCTATCCAGTATCCAGCCAGATCTCTCAAAAAGTTTGCAAAGCAAAGAAACTTATTTTGAGCATGGAACAGGACATACATCCACAGTCTCTATTCCAACTCCTGTTATAATCTATAGATTCTATCTACAGGAAGGCTTAGGATACCTACACCAGTTTTTCCACCCCTGCTTTCTTGGTCCCTTGGTGATGTCACTGACCAGGAAGCAGGTACAGCTACCTTTTCCCAGAACTTCCTAGATCACCTTTACAAGCACTAATCTGAATTGAAGATAGAAAGTGTTCTGGGAAGCAGATAGATAGCTCTACAAAGAGTATATAGCATGTTTGCCCCATGTAGAAGACATCTTTCATTCCAATAGGTAAGAAAAAATTGCTACAAAAAAGTAGTACATGCCTCTCTTGTCTAAGCTGCTCAGAATAGCTGCCACACTGAGCATAAGCAGTTTCTATAAGGACACAAAAAAATTTCAATGCAGCTGTCCAGCCAATTATACATCGTATTAACAGGTTTAATGAGGTTTTACATCAACAGTACCATGGAAAATACAGCAGAATCCTCCATTCATATCTGGGCTGTTAGAGTGCAATAAAGAATGAAATAACTGGTTGCAATAGCAAATGTTTTCCAGGATGAAGAGAATGGTCAATTTAGAACACAAATGCAAGGAGAATACAATACAGAAGGCACTTGATTAATGCTTTGTGTATAAAAGTTAACAGAATTTGCTATGCTGTATTTCCCATTTTCTGTTTAATCGTAAAATATATTTACAGCAGAAAGCTAAATATTCTCCTTCCATCCAACCAGGCTACCAGGAAAATTACTATGCAAGTAGAGTTTAAAGCCATGGCATGTTGCTATTTGCTATGAATTATATACAGTCTTACTATCTGACACCCTGTAAACAACTATTTTAAAAACATCAGCAGTAAATACATTTAATTCCCAGAAGACCCACTACAGTTGCTTTGCTTAGTCTCAAGAAGTTTGACTTGCAAAAGAAACAATTGGTGCTTATCTGTAGTTCTATTTGGCAGAAGGCAGGCCACTGTTTCAAGACCTGTTCATCAGTTTTATAACAGATTTATTCAACCTCTTTGGATATCATGGGAGAGAGAAGAGGGCTTTCTTACGCTTTTCTGAATCAACCATCTACACAGCAAGCACAGATGAACACAGGACATGCTGGCTCAGTGCCACCACACCATCAGCCTCCACAAGAACAGCTCCTGTAAACTCTGTGCTGGCAGCAGCAGCCAGTGGCCAAAAGGGCTGGGAGCTCAGTGCTGGTAGGGAACAGCCACAACCACCTTTGCGCCCAGGCTCACCTCGCAACCAGCTTTAATCACCCAGTCACCTCTTTGCTTCTGACTAAAGAGAAGATATTTGAGCATGAGCTCACAGCATGTTCAGACTTAGGCTGCTGGGCTTACAGTGAAATGCCACATTTGCTCTAGTACCTGCATTTGCAAGTTGCAAAATAACTGGGAGAAGAGATTGTCCTTTTAGGAGTAATCCAAGAGCCTGCTTACAAATGCAATATGTTTAGGTACTTTGAAATCAGTATCTCCTAATACTCTGTCCCCAAATACATTATTGAGCAATGGCCCCCCTGCTGTTTTATGCAAGCCTATTCTACAGTCTAATACAGCCTTTGGAGAAGTCTGTATTTAAAGGGGTTTGGCATATATCAGTTGGAAAGAGCTGATGTGTTATGCTGCAGCTCAGGTTAAGTAATACAAATCAGTGAGATCTATGACCAAACAGATCTCTGTCATACCCCTTGGCTCTGCATGATTTCTGAATTATCAGGGCATTTTGCACACATTCATAAGCAAACTGTCCATATTGCAACCTGAACAAAGGCTATGTAGTTGTGATCTACTGGTATTTCAGCTAATTTGTCTCCCTCAGCTTCTGTCTGCCTACAGAATCATCTGAGACATGTGCAGAGTTAATTTTTGCAGCCTGTTTTTAGCCTGCTTACCTGAGAAAACAAGGTTTAAGCAGTCCTGCAGCCTGTGTCTAAGTGCAATCTTCTGGCCACAGGGGGAGAGATCACAGTTCTAGGCAAGCTCTATAAAGGTGGATTTTGGTTAGGATGCATTTCTAGACAGACAGCTGGTAGGCCTGAAAAAAAATTGAGGGAGTGGCTAATATCACCTTTAATTTGGCATCTGCAATGAAGACAGACACTAAAACCAGGTTTCATCAGTGCTCAGAGAATAACATCTTGGGTCTCCATGACTTCAGGCATTCTGTGGTACCCGAAGGATACAGCTGGAAGCAGTGTGATTTGTTGTAAAATATATTGCGTATGTTTTGCATATTTCTAAAGTTTTAGTTTGCATACTTATTTCAGTAAAAAGTTGCTGAGGACATTGTTTCTCAATGACTCTTTACAGCAGTAGCTTGACAAGATGCTCATAGCACCAGGATGAAAAACCTGTGACAGTACCTAGCCTGAGCTTTTGAGGCCTTCGAAGCAGCAGTTTTGCTGTCTGCCACCAAACATGGCTCTCTCCCAGCTGTGGTGCTTCCCTCTTGCCTGCGTCTCACTGAAAGAGCTTTAAATTGCACCCACCCTCTTCCCCAGTGTCTTACTCTGAATCACATTTTGTTGTTTTCCCAGCCCAATCCAACAAAAGGATGTTAAAAGGAAAAAAAAATAAACACACACACACTGTGATGTTCTCCTTTTTATGAGATTTGGGGTCAGGTTGTTATTCCCATTTGTATTTTTTTAATTTGTTTTCCTGGGTGTTCACATTTATTCCCAGGATCTACGTATCTAAGTATGTATACTATCAATGGAACCTATTGCTGCATTGAAGGTAAAAACTCCCCTCGTACTTCAGCTTGCAGAGCAGATGAGTTCTTTCCATCCCCAGTTCATAGCCATCTCATGTTTTAAACCTAGTGACTGTCCTAGTCCTGAGTTTCAGCCAAATAACAATTATAACCTTTGCTCCTCACTTCAGATTGTTGTTAAACTGTATCAGTCCTCAGAATCACCATGAGCCTTCGGGTTTGAATGGGCTATATCTATATTTACTACCAGCCTTTGTTTATGGTATTGCAGTCAGCTTTCAAACTGCACATTTTCCCTTTCCAACTCAATTTGAATTAATTTTGAGATCACAATTTTGTGCGACACCATAATTAAAGGCGGGAGTGCAATCCAAACAGAGCATCTACAGCTTTTCCTTCACCTATGAATGTTGTGATTCTATTTTTAAAAGCAGTTAATGACTGTGGCAAAGTGTATTCCTCCCAAACTAAGGCTGCTTGTTCCTTGTAGCTCTTTTGTACATGAAGAAGAAAGGAGCCAGACCCAGCAAGTGTAAGCAAAGGAAGGTACCTCAAGATGCCATTTTGATCTCTATCATTCATGATAGCACCAGAGTATCATCAGTGTCAAATCATAATGCAGGAACAGCCCCTAGGACTTACTGTGGGTAGCAAACAGGTGGGATGAGGACGAGTTACCTCTCAGCCTAGCACTGCAGACCAAAATGCCTTGCCTTACTTAAATGGCAAGCAAAATACAGAAATGTGAAACTTGCGCTCTCCATTGAGCTATTCATTATTATATTCCATGGTTTTTTGCACTCGTTGTGCTTGTGATCTGACATTCAGTCAGGCTCCAACACTCAGATTAGACTGCCCTAGAGAGAAAAACATACAGAAAACATTGCACCAGCAGCCACTCCTGGTATTATGTGTTAATCTAGTTTGGAGAGATAGTAAAATTAAATTTGCCTTAATATTTTCTATACATAAAACAAGCTTGCATGGATAAAATAGCTTTGGATCATTAACAAAGTGCTGCATATGCAGTCTGCTGAGGCAATGGCTGGGTTTGTTAATAGACCCATGCTTAACAGATTAAACAGCACTTTGTACCTTGTGTATCTAACACAAATAGAACAGTCTGCTCCCATTGGTCTCATTGTACCTTCTTTCAAGGTTTTGATATACTTTATCTTGATCTCATCAAAAAATCTTACTCCTGGCCCATAAATGTTTTGTACAAGAGCTAAAAGTACCTTATCAGCTTTCCCCTTGCTTTTCTTTAGCAACCACACAGTTACAGAGTGAATGAGACATGCTGCAGAGGGATTAACTACTTTGACCTGGTAAAAAAACTGTAGAGTTACAGGTGGGATTTTAATATCTGTCTCTTCTCAGAAACAATGATACTATGCCAACTCACCCTCCTGGTCACATGTGTTTGATTCACATTACCCATGGGATCAGTAATACCTGGGATTCTCCCACTATCATCTTTTTTTTTCCCCCTCATTCTTCATAAGGAATTTTTCAGTATACACATTTAAAATGGAAAACACAGCCTGCCAATAGCCTCAAAGTGTTCTTTGCAACTCATAATTGTGCTGATGAGGTGAACTTATGGGTATAAACAAAAATCAGGCAAATCAACATTGGGTCAGTTTTCACAGATAAAATTACCATTGCAGGCCATGCTTACAATCTTTATTAAAGAATCTTCCTCCTAATATTACCGAGGCTCTTTGTCAGAATTGCCAGCCTCTTGTTACATCTGTTGCCCTTCATAACTAAGAAAACTTTGAAAAAGTTGCAGAATCTATGAAATTATGATCCTAAGTCATATAAAGCACATGGTACTGAGAACAGTCTACTTACTGACAGAGTCAGACACGATTCTTGCTAACCGCCTAGTGCCATCTATTGATGAAAGAGTAAAAGTTGACGGTATTTGTAGCAAAACGTACGCATGCAACGACCTTCAGCTACACAACACAGGAGGAGGGAACTGCCTGCAGAGCCCCCATGGTACTTTTTCTGAAGTTGGGCTTTATGCCTGTTCCTCTTCCGGGCTCAGAAGAGAGGCTGTGAAAGGCAGGAGTTGTCCTCGTGCTCTCCACATGCTTTTGTATGGGCTTCCTATTCACGTAGTTCCTGGTGGCATTTCTCCCTTATGCTCAATGTCAGAAGGAAATGGGAAGGTTCGTCCTTCCCCATGATCCATGTCAGAATGCAGAAGGCTTTTCTGACTCATACAGGAGAGAACTGTAGCCATCTAGCTGCTCTTCATTTCTCACAAAGTATTCCCATAGCCAGGAAAGAAACATTACAGGTAGGAACCAGCTCCAGATTAGGAAACCTATTTGACACTCTGCATGTGAGTTAGCTATTGGTGGAATTCCAAAAACCATCTGGCCACTCAATACAGCACCACCTGTTCAACACCTCCATATAATTCTTTTCTCAACACCTCAGCGTGATTGCTGCCCTGGTTCTGGTCAGAGACAATGAATGCCTTCATTGGATTGTTAAAGCTTCCAATCAGAAAAGTTTCATTTACCTATTAAGGGAGGAAAAGAAAAAGTTTTTGAAAGGTAAGTATAAAGGCTGTGGGATTTCTGGTGTAGATGTGTAAAACAACATTAGGAGCTATTTAATTCACAGCTCTTCCATTCCATCCCTATCACATTGCAGGACTTGTTTACTGTTGCTGGAGGTAGTCATTTGTAGCAGAAGGCTACAGACAGCTACACAATGGTAGTTTTGCCTATGTGAAAAGATAATAGGACTGAGCTAAACTTTAAATGATAAATTCTAGAGCAAAGAGATAATTTTGCCAGAACAAAAGGCAGTATTCAGGGACTTGAGGCTTTGGGAAGTTGCAAACTAGGAGTGAATGTGCATGACTGCATTGCTTTAAGGTCCGTAATTTTGTATAATAAATAATTATGCAATAACTTTTCTCTCTGAAGCAAAGTTATTACTCCCAGAGTGTTGCAGGCATGGGTGATAAGTTGGACCTGTCAGGTAACCACAGGGGCATAGGAGGCAGCAGTCCAGGGCATGATCTGAGAGGCAGTGCAAGTCTCCTGTGAGAGAAAGATATTGATAGTCATTGAACTGGCAATGTACTCTGAGCGATCAAGAAAGATCTGAAGAACCACATCAGCTTAACCTCACCACTGCAGTATCTAGACCCATGCAGAAAATCAGCATGGAAGCAAAGGAAACAAGGCAAGGGCATAGAGTCAGATGAAACTGTTTCTACAACAGTCACACTGAGCATCTGCAGAGTGGGAGCAGAGCAGTGGATGAGCTCTCCTAGACCTCCACCAACCCAAGTGACTGAACATTTACCAAACTCCTTAAAAACTGCAGCCAAAACACGCTGTCTCTGAACTTTTCCACCCAAATAATAAGGCCCTTTCTACAAATTGAAAACCTTAATCTACACAGGGTTAGCTTTTTCCTACCCAGTCTGACTGTGCACACTGATAAAATACAGAAGATACTTCTTTTCAGAGCTTTTAATTCTATTTCTGCCTTTGAATCACATTACAGACTCTCAGCAGGTATGAGATTCCTGTTGGGCTAGACACCCCACTGGGATCATCCGTAACAAAACTGTCTCCAAGTTTCAGTGATGTGCTACACACAGCATCATGTATTTCCAGACCAGGGTCAAAATGAGCAGTTGACGAGGCACAATTAATCTGGTTAATGAGGCTTTCATTCCAGGAAAATAAGAGAAAACAGTTCCCCATAACTCTGTTTCCATATAATAGCTGCTTTTGTATAATGACAAGAGTAGGGTAAAATATTGCTAGTGAGTCAGAAGAATAAAGTATTAAAAGGGCTTGAGTAGCTTGGAGGGAAGAGAATGCACCGAACTTTAAAAGATACTTAATGCATCCATAAATAAGCTAAGATAATATTATATGCATTTTGTGTAGACTCTCATAAGGAGCACTAAGAAGAGCGTAATGACTCATAAGAAAATAAAAACAGAAAAGAAAGACAAAATTACACATTTTCTCTTCCCTTCCCACTCTTCCTCCTCTCCCCCCAGTCTCATAAAGATCAGGAGGATGTCCTAAAATTGTACCCTCCACAAAAATCATTCTTTACCAAATGAAAAAGTCTTTAAAATGTTCCTAATGCTAAATTTCTTTGCTATGTGTTTTTTTTCTTGCTAATGAATACCATGATATCCATAATGTATAATGTACAGAGATATTGTTTTCTTTATATGCATGAATTACTAGTTGAATTGGTCACAAATGTTTAATTGGTATATTCTTGGTTTTACAATGGCTTTTCTCTCAAGCAGTGATTTTTAAAAGCAATAATTGGAACATCTAGAGTCTCCCAAAATCCAGCACTTTATCTAAAAATAAGTTGTCCCCTATATTTTTTCCTTCAGTCATAGCATAGAAAAGGAGAAAAAAACATTGGGAGAGGAGGTGAAGGAAAAGCAGAAGAAATATGACAAGGACTGGTTGACAGAGGAATCCCTGGGATCCCATTTCCTCTGAGTGCTCTCTATTTTATCTCATTCATGCCTATATGTTACACAGTATGAAGTCAGTGAGCAGCCCTTGGAGCCAAGCAGGAAAACCATAGGGTTACCCCAGCTATTCAGCAACAACAGAGCTCTCTTTGTCTTCTGCTTCCTGTGAAGCACTTATTATTTCATGGGAAGCAGAGTAACTTCAACAGGAGGGATTTAATTTGTTCTCACTGGTATACTATCACTCCATAGCCTGGGCCAGATGTTTTGGAGGGGAGGGAGGTGGGGAAGGGGAGGAAGATCTTGAGTTGCTTCAGACAGAAGAGGGCACCCCTTCACATCCCAGAGCAATATTTTAGTTCCAGATAAATCAAGGCATTCTCTTTTAATTTGATTTTTAAGGTAAAAGGGTACTAACCAGTGTACTTCCTCTGCAATCTCACTGGGGATCACCTATCAGATTAGCTTCACTAGGGCATGCATACAGAGAAGTACTAAGTTTGGGGTTTTCCTGAGGTTGATGGGTGAGATGGAAAATGAAAAACTCCATTCCAGAAAATTCAAGAGTCATGTCTGGGTACGCATGAAGAGCTGGGAGGAGAAACAGCTGGGAGAGCTGCTCCCAAATGACTACAGGGATATTCCATACCGCATGGCATCACGCTCAGCAATAAAACTAGGCGACCATTGCTTAGGGACTGGCTGGGCATCAGTTAGCTGGTGGTGAGTAATTGCTTCCATTTGCATCACTTGTCTTTCTGGGGGTTTATTTTTCTTTGTTGTTTTCCATTATTATTATTATTGTTATTAAACTATTCTTATCTCAACCCAAAACCCATGAAAGGCTGTGTGGTGCTTAGTTGCCAGCTGGGGATAAACCATGACAGTCGTTTTTGTCATCCAATGTGGAGCTCAAGGGGTTTCAGATAGTTAACAGGCTGAGCAGAGCATATAAGAAAGGATTTATATGTGTTAACAGTTGTGGGTCATGTTGTTGGCTTTTGCAGTTTGCTGTGCCCTGCAGTGATTAGTGAAGTTTTGCCTGGGGGCGATGTTATTAAAACACTGACCTTGAGCTTAATCTGATATTTGGGCTCTGTACTGAAGCCATTACTGTACTTTGGATACCATCTTATGGAGACAATTGGGGCCAGCAGTCAAGAATTAGAGGATAAGGAAGCCTGGCAGCTAGGATCCTTTGCTAAGGATAAGATCATTGACAAAAGGACAGGAAAAAAG